>JAJOOS010004532.1:0-83615 GCA_029582725.1 Solanum chiquidenum
GTATATCTAGATACCATACTATTCATACATTGATGACCTACTCGATTGTCATACTAATCATGTTTTAGAAGCTCTTTCTCAAAACTCATCTTAACTTTCTCAAAAATTCAGTTTAAAACTCAAGTGTTGTCTTAAAAAAAGCTTCTCAAGATTTATAACTCATAGGATTTATGCTGGAATATACTGATAATGTGGCGTTCAAAACTGGAGCACGTATATCTGAATAACTGAAATATCTGACCTAGCATGTGTAATTCAAGAACTAAAGAAATACATAGCTAGGGATCTGAAATTCATGCAATAAACTGAGTACATACATGATAATCTGATTGGAACATTTAAATAACTAATTCATGATGGTTTGTTGAAATTCTAGAAACCCTAGGTCTGTTCATAATCATGGAATCAAGAATCTGACTGAACTCTAGGGACCTAATGGGGGAAAGGAACCTACTAGTGAAATCCCACATACCTGGTGACGAATTCCACGAAGAAATCCTTTGATTTGTGGGATGGAACTGAAGAAAACTTGTTACGTTCTTGAACTAGGGTTCTTGACCTCTTTCTCCTCTTAGCGTTCTAATTTTCTAAGTTTTGAAGAATGATCTGACTTAGGTAAGTTCTAGTTATGTTTCTAGGCTTAAACTGACTAAAATATCATGATTTAGGATCTAAACAACGTATCTTAGGGGTTAAACGAAATAGGAAAAGACCAAAAGACCCCTGACTTAATTACTGTAAGAGTGACTGACGGACGAGACTGACCGGCCGTCATTCAATCGACGGTCCGTCGATTGGGTCCGTAAGTCAAGCTTGCTTGACAGGCCTTCACTAAAACGAGCATAACTTTTTACTCGGAGGTCGAATTTTAGCAAACTCGGTGGCGTTGGAAAGAATATTCAATTATCTATTATATCATAGGTCATGGGACACATAATTCCTTTTTTTGCTAAGGGTTATGGCCATTTGAAGTTGACCCAATCAACAATTTCCCCCTAATTGACTGTTGGCTTTCACCAACGATCATATCTACAGACCGTGGATCGAATGAAGGTCCGTACTGGTCGACCGTCGTTCGCGACTGAATGCTGAAATCTGAAGTGTGAAACTGAAAGTTGGCTGGCCCATCGATGGAGCTGACTGACGGTCCGTAGGTGGCTTCTATCAGTTACACATGCAACTTCTAAAAATCTAGAATTTTTTTCCTTTCTCGAATCTGGGGTGTTACATTATATATTGAGCAAAATATGTTATTTGATATTTCGTGAAATAGTTATATGAGCTTTTGTAAGTTTTGGGTCATGGATCGCCCATGTGGATCGACCCGACCCGAACCGAAATTGTTATCTATAAAAAAAGAGATAAGTCTTAATTTAAAAATACGGGTGGAAAAAGTTACTATGTAACTGCTCTAACGTACACAAACCTTTATATTTAAATAGAGAAACTTTACGCTCTATAGACTTTACGCTTTAAATATGAAATTTTTATGAGAATTAATTTGCTTGAATGTGTATGTCGCATGCATAATTGATTAAAATTCTTGCCTAATTATATGTCAATAATAGACATGACATCAAAATGTATCATTGCTGACTTAAAAAAAGGTGAAAAACTTAACGATGATAATTACGACATCTAGAGTCGTAAAATATGGTATGTACTGGAAGAGAAAATGCTTTGGAAGGTATAAATCATGTTTTAAATCAACCAGAAGAGGGTAATACTGCACAACACAGAAGGGATCTTGAAGCTTACAAAATTTGGAAAAAGGCTAACTCCACTGCACGTGAAATAATAGTTAGTTCTGTAGTTGATGACCTCATACATAAATGTGAGAAATTCCCTACTGCTCATGCTATGTGGGCACATCTGTGAGGAATGTATGGGGGTACGTCTGTAACCCGCCTCCGACGGTTGATTATCAAATTTGACACTTAGGGTGATGTCAAACATGCTAGCTCAACTCAAACGTGTTGGTCATGTTCTTTCATATGAGCAACAAGTTCAGACAGTGATTCGGTCTCTTTCCAATAATTGGGAACATTTGAAGGTTAACTTAACCCATAATGATAGCATCAAAACTTTTTCCGATGTTGCACACCATGTTAAACTTGAAGATGAGCGCCTTGGTGCTGCTAAATCTGCTTCTAATGCCTTTGTGGCAGAATCAAGTGGTAAAAAATATTTAGGCTTCAAGCGCAAGAAAAATTGGAAAAGAAATGGGAAATACAAAGAGACTGGAGAAGGACCCTGTAAGAAAAAGAAGAAGCCAAACTCCATGAAAGGAAAATGGGTTTTCAAGAAAAGAGACAAGAGTAAAATAAAGTGCTACAATTGCAAAGAATTAGGGCATTTTGCTCGTGAATGTACCGAGCCCAAAAAGGTAGCATTTCTAAATGCATCTCTAAGTGCTACATATGTTTCTAGCACTTCTTTACTAACTGAATCTTATCCTATGTGGATTGTAGACTCAGGATCCACCCACTACGTGAGTCGAGATAGAGAGACGTTTGTGGAGTTTCATCTAAATCAAGGTGGATCTACGTAGGAAATAATGTTAGGCTTGAAGTCAAAGGTATAGGCACTTGCAAAGTGGACTTGTGTGGTGGTCGCTCCTTGATGTTGCATGACGTCCTCTAGAGATTCGACAAAACTTAGTATATATGTCTGTTCTTTAAGACGCTTGTTTTGAATTGTTTTTTAGTCGTAATAGTGTTAGAATAACTCTAAATAATGTTTTATATGATTTTGTACTACGTTATGATCATTTTAAATTGTAATCCTTCGACTTATGACTATTATGTTGACCGTTGTATAATGACATGTTATTCAAGTAACAATGATATTGATGTTATTACATGACATGCAAGATTAGGTCATATAGGGCAAGATCGAATGAATAGGTTGGCAAACGAAGGGCATGTAGGTTCTTTCATCAAAATTGAAATGCCAACTTGTGAAAATTGTCTTGTTGGAAAGATTACGCGTAAACCATTTGGGAAGGCTAAGAGAGTTGAGTTCCCACTTCAATTAATTCATTCTGATATTTGTTGTTCAATGAATGTAAGGAAAAGGTCTGGTGCTACATACTTCATTACATTTATTGATGATTTCACGCGCTTTGGTTATGTATATTTGATTTCTCGTAAATCTGAAGCACTTGAGTGCTTTAAAAGATATATGAATGAAGTTGAAAATCAATTCGATAAAAGCATAAAAGCTTTAAGAACCGATCGAGGACATGAATATTTGTCAAAACAATTTGAAGAATTATGTACTGAAAAGGTTATTATCAGACAATTAACTACTCCTTATACACCTCAACAAAATGGTGTAGCTGAAAGAAGGAATATAACATTATTAGACATGACAAGATCAATGATGGCGCATGCAAATTTGTCTATCTCTTTCTAGGGATATGCATTATTGACTTCGGTTTACATATTGAACAAAGTGCCTTCTAAATCAATGTCTTCCACTCCTTACGAACTTTGGACTGGTCATAAAATGAACCTGAATGATCTACGACCATGGGGTTGTGCAGCATACATTAAAATTTATTTTGGTGAGTTTGGTAAACTAAGTCCAAAAGGAAAGAAATGTATCTTTATAAGGTACTCTGAATGCTCCAAAGGGTATGTGTTCATCGATGAACTAGATGATGGAAGTATTATTGAAATTATATCACGAGATATCAGTTTTTTGGAAAATGATTTTCCCAAAAAGGGTGAAATAGATGAAGTTGAGCCTCTGTATGAAATGTTGAATTCAGAAGATCAGATAATGTTGTTAAACATACTTGATAATTCAATGGATCAAGAAATGATTCCTGGTCCAAGTGGTAGTTATGAAACCCAAAATCTTATAGAGGAATCTGAACTTCAAATACGTAAGAGTACAAGAAAAGGTGTACCTAAATGATCTTATGAGATTGATGATTATCTTTTTTTTGGTATCTCCTACAGAATTAGATGAACCTAATTCTGTAACAGAGGCCTTATTGAGCCGTGAAAGGGATGAATGGTTAAAAGCGATGAAAGAAGAATTAGAGTCCATGAAAACCAACAAAGTCTAGGATCTAGTTGACCTTCCTAAGGAACGTAAATATATTGGGAATAAATGGATTCTTAAAGTTAAATGTAAATTGGATGGGTCAATAGAAAGACACAAAGCACGATTTATTGTAAAAGTTTTACTCAAGAAGTTGGAATAGACTATGAGTAAACTTTTTCACTAGTTGTGAAGTTTACATCCATACAATTACTTTTAGCTATATTGCATGTTTAGATCTAGAATTACACCAAATGGATGTGAAGACCATTTTTCTCAATGGAGAATTAAATAAGGAAATCTACATGGAACAACCAGCTGGTTTTGTTAATAAACGTCAAGAAAAGAAAGTATGTAAATTGAAAAGATCAATTTATGGCCTAAATCAATCTTCAAGGCAGTAGTATCTGAGATTTCATAAGGAGGTGATGTCATTTGATTCCACCATGATCGATGAAGATCATTGCATCTATGTGAAAAGTCCAACGGAAATTTCGTAATTCTTTCTCTTTACGTAGATGATATTTTATTAGCTGGAAATAATTTGGAGTATGTGAAAACTTTCAAGTCATGGCTTTCAAAATCATTTGATATGAAAGATATGGGTGAAGCAAACTATATATTGAGTGTTGAGATCCAAAGAGAATGTTCCAAGAAATTTTTTAGTTTATCTCAAGAAACTTATATAAAGAAAATATTGGAATGTTTTCGAATGAATAGTTGCACATTTTTTTATACTTCTGTAGCAAGAGGTGAAAATTTAAGCCTTGAAATGTGTCCAAAGACTGAAAAAGAAAAGGAAGACATGTCATGAGTTCCTTATTCTGATGTTGTTGGGAGTTTGATGTATGCTATGATGTGTACTTGCCCAAACATTTGTTATGCCTTGAGTCTAGTTAGGAGCTATTAATCCAATCCTGGAAGAGATCATTGGAAAGCAGTAAAGAGAATATTCCGATACCTGAAGGGAACTGCAGATCATACACTGTGTTATAGTGGATCTGATTTATTCATAAGAGGTTATACAGATATTGATTGGGCTGGTGACCTGCATGATAGAAAATCAACATCCGGTTATGCTTTCTTACTAAATAGTGGTGCTATTTCATGGAAAAGTAAGAAGCAAACTTGCACAACTCTTTCAACCATGGAATCTAAATTTGTGGCTTGTGCATCTACAGTACAAGAATCTATTTGGTTAAAGAGATTCTTTGAGCATTTGAGTATTGCAAAGAATTCTAAGAGTTCCATGATTCTATATTGTGATAGTCAAGCGTCTATCGCGTACACGAAGGATCCTAAGTATCACAGCAAGACCAAACACATAGACATCAAGTATAACTTTGTGAAAGACGTAGTGGCAAGTGGAGAAATAACTCTGCAATTCATTCTTACACGTGAAATGATAGTTGATCCTTTTACGAAGGAAATCTCTTGTGACTTGTTTGAAAAACATGTTAAGGCTCTAGGTTTGCATAGAATTGGATGATATTTCAGTATTGTAAAATAACTTGTTTGTTGTAATAATCTCTCTTATATAATGCTATTGAATTTATGTTCAAATGTAAAATGCATGTGATATTTTGTAAGAAATAAAGTGTGTCGAACAAGTCGCAAGATTTGCTCTCTCACACGAGCAATCACCTCTTACGTCGAGAAGCGTGAAGAGATGAGTTTTACCACCATATTATAACTTGTTTTATGGGCCAGACAAATGTTTCTCTACGAAAATGAATTTAAGTATCACTGAAGAGAGAAACTAGGATTAAACACTTGAAGGTGTTTAGACCAAGGTCTGTATGATGTTGGATAATTGAAAGAATGATATACATACACCAGTATAAGGTCAAAACATCGTAACACGTGTTTCATATCACGTGTGTCAAGCGATCAATGGGTCAACGAAAGAAAATTCCATGCTTCTTCATTGTGTGAGACCCAGAAAAGTTAAAATGACTTTTCAATGAAATACCCTTTGACCTTTTGTTGTTTCTTGAAGTTTCAATCGATGTTGCTACTTTAGCATGTTACTAATATCCATGAATGATTCGGCAATGCAGTGCATGGCTAGGAAAACAATTGAATAGGAGCAGATAGATTCGAGTAGAAAGGAAAGACAATTAAATGAATAATAATCTTATATACACAAGCCGACTATTGCACTAACCATATTGGTATTGAGTGTGATTGTGTGTATAAAGTTAAATATGAACTCATGTTAATTTCCTTGAGAGGATGAGGGATCAAATAAGTAACTACTAAAGTAGTGAATGAAGTTGGGTATTGTGAGTAATATTATTTTTATATAAGTAGTGAATTCCTTTCACATGTGATTGGATTCCTATGTGGGGCTTGTAAAAACTTAAGGGTAAGCTCTTGATGCTCACAGGTCGCACGAATAATTTATCGTATGAATTGTATGTCTAGTTGATGTTGTGTTGGCTTGAGTCTTGTCCACCATGTACGAAGTGGGAGATGTAAGTTTTGGGTCATGGATCACCCATGTAGATCGACCCGACCCGGCACGAAATTGTTATCTGTAAAAAAAGAGATAAGTCTTAATTTAAAAATAGGGGTGGGAACAGTTACTATGTAACTGCTCCAACGTACACAAACTTTTATTTATAAATAGAGAAACTTTACGCTCTGTAGACAGAATGAAGAAGACAGAGAAAAACCGAACACTCTGAACACAATATTTTTTCTAAGAAAAAAACACTAACAAAAAGATATTTAGTTTGTGAATCATGTACCTTATTTCCTTGAGATTCAAGTTTGGCTTGGAGCAATTCTTCATGAAAAGGATTTCATCGATCTTTCGCTGCAAAATATAAGCTACATAATTTGTCGATTTCTTTCTATAGAACCTACAACTTTCTTGAACTTGAGTCTTTAAACGTTGAAATTGATACTTTTTTGGAGTCTTATATGAAAATCACATTTGCATATAAAAATCTACATTTTGTAATAATTGTGAGAATGGTATGTAATTTATATGTTACATCTATATATATAGTGTAAATTTGAATCTGGTGACTTGTTGGCTACTTTGAAGTGTGTAACTCAGGTCGTGTAATGTACTGAAGTCACATTTTGGTTGTAATAATATTCAAAAGTTTGAAAATGTTGTGAAATTGTGGATGCCATGTGGAGTTAGCATGGTAGAAATGTTTCACTCATGCCAAAGTGTGGTTAACTTGGCAAGCCACAAATTGTCACATGTCCTTGGCCTATAAATAGGAATCAAATTTATATAACAAAATCCACAGCAATTCCAATCTTATTCTCCCTCGCTTTATTTATGTTCAAGTACTCTCTCTATTGTTCTTCCTTTTTACTTTAGTTTTGTTAAGTTATTTATTTTATAACACGTTATCAGCACGAGTCTCTGTCAGTTCAAGGAAAGACTTTAAAAGCCTCGAAGATATAAATTTTCCTTTCTTAAATAATGTCAAATCTTTCTAAACTTGAATTTCTTGCTTTAGACATAACTGGAAAAGGCTATCTATCATGGGTACTAAATGCAGAAATTCATCTTGATGCGATGGGTCTGGCAGACACCATCCAAGAAAAAAAAATCAGGCATCAAATCAAAATCGTGCCAAGGCAATGATATTTCTCCTTCATCACCTTGATGAGGGTTTAAAAATGGAATATCTCACTATTAAAGATCTTCTGGTGTTGTGGCATAATTTGGAAGATAGATATTACCACCTGAAGTTGGTCGTCCTTCCATAGGCACGTTATGACTGGATCCATTTGAGACTTCAATATTTTAAATCTATCAGTGAGTATAACTCTTCCATGTTTAAAATTATCTCACAATTAAAATTATGCGGAGAAAATATCACTGACCATGATATGCTGGAGAAAACATTTTCCACTTTTCCTACCTCTAGTATGCTCCTACACAAGCAATACCGAGAAATGGGATTTAAAAGTATTCAGAATTAATTTCACATCTCCTTGTTGTTGAACAACATAATCACTTACTGATGAAAATCCATGAAAGTTGACCTACTGGTTCTATGTCATTTCCTGAAGTGAATACGACAAATTTTCACCAATCTAAGAGTGGAAAAGGTCGTTGCCCCAGTCGTGGCCGTGGCCGTGGTCGAGGAAGAAATTTCAATCATGGTGATCGTCCTGCACTAAATAATAACCTTCCCCACCAGCAGTGTAAAAAGATGGATGAAAAGCATGAAGTGGTGTAGAATAAAAATTCAGACAACAAATAATATCGATGTGTTGGAAAAGGGCATTGGCACGTATATGTCGTACGCCAAGGCACCTGGTTGAGCTGTATCAAGCTTTCCTGAAGGAGGTGAAAAAAATGCAGAAGCAAACTTTATCTGTGAAGATAATGTTGAACCCATGCATCTAGATATAGCGGATTTCTTTGAGAATCCCGAAGGAAAAATAGATCACCTGATAGGTGATGGATCTGTAATAATGTAAATATATTTTATTTCTGTCCTTGTATGAACTATTATGAATATGTTTTCCTAGTCTTGTAAAATAAATAAAAGGTTGTGTAATTTTTTTTTAGTAATAATATTATAATGTTTACTTCGTTTACATCTTTTATCTTGAATAATATATGGATACCTCTCAAATTTTGTTTGGATCAATGATCAATCATGAAGATATTTGTTTAATTGATAATGGAACAACGCACGCCATATTCAAAAATGAGAAATACTTTTCTTACTTGCTTAGAAGGAAAGCAAATGTTACTACAATTTCTGGTAATTCGAACTTAATAGAAGGCTCCGGAAGAGCTATTATATTTCTACCTAAGGGGACAAAATTTGTTATAAAAGATGCATTGTTCTCTTCTAAATCCCCAAGAAACGTGTTAAGTTTTAAAGATATTTGCCGAAATGGATATCATGTTGAGACAATAAATAAAATGAATATTGAATACCTTGGTATTACCAAGATTGTCTCAGACCAGAAATATGTGTTAGGAGAAATTATCAACTTTATCTTCTGGCTTATATTATGCAAAAATAAGTACAATTGAAGCACACTCTATCATAAACCAGAAGTTTACTGACTTAAAAACTTTTGTGCTTTGGCATGACCGAATTGGTCATCCTGGATCAATAATGATGAGACGAAACATTGAATATTCAAATGGACATTCGTTGAAGAACCTGAAGATTCTTACAAATGATGAATTTTCATATGCTGTTTGTTGTCAAGGAAAAATTATTACTAGGCCATCACCAATTGTCACGACCCAAGGGTACACCCTAGGTGTAACATGGCATACTTGACCCCGAAGGGGTCTCATACAAGTCCTTAGCATATCATAACATAAGATAATAGAAAAGTACGGAAATTTTAAAAACTTTTATCCATACAATCGAAAACATTTTCATAAAGCAAGCAGAAGTCTTTACTACACTTTTGTCTCAAACCATCTATTAAACTCTTGAATAAAACTCTTGGGCCGCAGCCCATATAAAAGTCTAAAACATAAAGAAATGACATAAGAGATGGGTTTGTCCTCGAAGCTATAAGGACTCACCAAATCTTCAATTCTTCTTGCTCCTTAGAAACTAGCCTCCAAAGGAACTCAATCTCTGAAACCCTACATTTGATAAGAATGTAGGCAAAATATGCGTTAGTACAAAATGTACCAAGTATGATAGCTAGCACAACATCATAAGAGCATCTCAAAATGGTTAGTCAACATAAGACATAAGCATAAGAGATAATAACATAGTCATAGCATAATCTCCAACATAAGAATCATATAATCATAAGTCAACATAAGACATAGTTAATGAGCATAGGAGATAAATCATGTTCATGGCATAGTCTTTACTTAGACCTTCATGCTAACATTCTTCAACCCTTATCTTTAATATTACAAGAGAACTACTTCACAAGCCACCTCAAAACATACTTGTGCAATGCATGAATGACATCCCATAATACCATCCAAACTAAGTACCCCTTTTTGGTAATTCTTGGGCATAGTCTACATTCTTAGTCAAGACTTAGGTTTTCATATCATGAGAGCACTATACTCCTAAGTAACCTCAAAGCACACTTGTGCAATGCATGGGTGGCATCTCATAATACCACTCACACTAAGCATATCTTTAAAGTCACTCTATTCATGCTTACTATTCATAGGTGTCATTCTTGATCTACTTCATATAGACAAGGAACTATAAACTTGAGTCATCATATCATGGAAGGCAACTATAGCAACAATCTAAGCTAAGCATACATCACATAAGAGAACACTTCAAAAGTAGCTTCAAGTCATATTTGTGCCATGTATGAATAACATCTCATACTACCATTCACACTAACTACTTCTTTATGCTATCTTACTCAATGCTTACTATTTATCATTCTAGACTATTAAAGAATAGCACCCTACTAGGCTAGACCTAACTACTATGGAAAACACATTATCATGCAAAACCAAGCTATACAAGGAAGAGTACAAGTATCCCAACCTAGCTACCATGAAAAAATTCAATATAATACATGTTACCCTTAGGGGAGTATGAATCCTCAACCCTAAGCTACCCTTAGGAGAGTATGAATCCTTAAATCCTAAGCTACCCTTAGGAGAGTATGATGTCTCAATCCTAAGGTACCCTAATGAGAGTATGATGTCTCAATCCTAAGCTACCCTTAGGAGAGTATGATGTCTCAATGCTAAGCTACCCTTAGGAGAGTATGATGTCTCAATCCTAAGCTACCATGAAATGGTCTTGTCCTAACCAAGTCATGCTACCATGGAGGCATTCTAACAATGCTAGTTCAAGCTACCCTTAGGAGAGTATAGATCCTCAATCCTAGGCTACCATGCCTACTCTAATTCAAGCTACCATGAAAATCATTCTACAAATTCTAATTCAAGCTAACCTTAGGAGAGTATAATTCCTCAATCACAAGCTACCATGAGAACTCCTAATTCATGCTACCTAAACAAGTTATACATAAAGGGATCATATGTCACAACTTCAAGCTATTCTATTCTAACATTCTTTGATTCATTTTAGGTGATTAACCTTTCAATCTAGAACCATTCTATGTGATAAGACCTTTCACATTCTACATTCATGTATTCATATAGTTCTAGGTAGGTCATGTGGGTAAAAGCCTTCCACAACAACTCTATCTATTTGTATACCCATTTTTTTATGGAAGCTATCTCATCATATTAGACTTACTCTATAAGCCCTAGTGATCATCATATTTAATTGTAATCCCTACTCTCAAGATTTACTCTACAATCATCATATTTGTTTAGATCACAAGACATAATAATCAGAAGCCTTAGTCATAGGCAATTCTAGTCATTATTCATCATAAAGTCTCAAATTCAATCATTACAAATCATGATCTATCATACATTCATAAACTTAGTATCAATTCATGTTCACATGCTTTTATTCTTGTAAATTACTTATCCATAACATTTATTCTAGAAGATCACCTTAGAACCTTCAATTTCACCTTTCATGGCATAAACCCACATAACTCAAATATAGGGTTAACCATGGAATTCACATAAATTCATCATAATATCATGAATCAACACTAAATTAATCATAAATAAGTATTATCCAACCAATTGGAATCATACCCAACTAAACCCACACATTAGAAGATACCCTAGCTTAGATTAGAGTTCTTTTTCACAAACTTGGGGAAATTCTAGAGGACTCTATGGGTGGAAGAACCCATAGATGAATAAGCTAA
The DNA here is from genome assembly GCA_029582725.1 of Solanum chiquidenum. Classification (NCBI taxonomy): domain Eukaryota; kingdom Viridiplantae; phylum Streptophyta; class Magnoliopsida; order Solanales; family Solanaceae; genus Solanum; species Solanum chiquidenum. Next base: position 11,791 of record JAJOOS010004532.1, read on the forward strand.
AAATACCTTGATTCAAAGCCCTACTAAACTTGCTACTATGGATGGATTTCGACCAAGCTTCCTTCTCTTCTTCTCCTTCTTCTTCTTCTTCTTGGGTTTTCTAGAGAGAGAAATATTTGAGAGGAAGAACTTTGGGATATTTTGGGGTTTTGGAATTAATGACTTAGTTGGGGTGGTTAATGACTTAAAATACTTTATATAGGTGTATCAAATCCATATGAAATGACCCCCACTTAAAACTAATCAAAAAGGAATTCCCTATTTTCACCCTCATTAGGCAGCCATAGTGCCAGGCACCACGACTAGGCTCACGAGCCGTGGCCCTGACCGTGGTCCCTTGGGCAGTGGCTTGGCTAATAAGTCTTGGCCTAAAAAAAACTAAGGCATGACCACGAGACCTCCCACGATCCGTGGTGATGGTCGTGGTCTCTTAGGCAGTAGCTAGGCCCCAAGGCCTTTCCTCCCACAAACCTAAGGGGTCTTCACGAGCCCCTTCATGAACCGTGGTCAAGACCACTGGTCAATAAGGTGGTCATGGACCTTAGGCAGTGCTTGGCGAAGGTTGGGGAAGCCTTGGCCTTTGGCTTAGGCTTTACCCATTTGCCTTGGCACTTGCCCTTGCAACCCTCGATCGAACCCAAGCTAAACACATTCAATGCAACACAAGGGAGTAGGAACTACATCTAACAACCCAAAATGCATGAAATTCTATATATATTCATTTTCAAGGAGGAACTAACATCTCTTAGCTAAACCATGCTCAACACACATTCATGGAGCCTAAATGCAACTTACTCACAAAAGTCATTTATTCAAGGAGGAATCTTTCAACTCCAAACTAAGGCATGCTCATTCATTCATCTCATGAAGTCTATACGCAACTGACTCAAAGGCACTACAACATAAGGCAAAACAATGCATATAAGTCATTTCTAACAAGACCTAAGCATCTTCATGAACATGTACCACATAAGAAGATCATGGAAACATACAAATCACACATGACTTCATATAAAAGCAAATCAAGAGGAACTTATCATCTCAAGCTAGAATAGGAATAGAAGAAAAATGATAAGGACATTGGGACATCTCATTGGCCCTTGGGATCCCAAGTAGGACCCTCACCTAAACTACACTCCATATCTCTTTATGGAACAACTTCTTTGTTCTTCTATTTCTTAACTTGCCGGTCTAAGATCTCTACCAGTACTTCTAAATTAGAGAGGTTCTTATTAAGCAACCATAGCTCACACGTAACCTTACTAACACCACTCAAGATCTCACATAAGCCTAACAATCCGAGACTAAACTTCTCATACTCACTACACCTCTCAAGGTGAAAATTTCAAGAAAACCTAACTCATGAACATCATGGACACTCAACGACCTTGCTATCTAAGCACATTATCTCCCCCTTGGGAGCAAGCCTATACAAACTCCTTTAAGCATCACTTCTTTCCATTCTAAGGTCGGAGCAAGTCATCACTAAACGTTCACATCTATCACACAAAATGATTCTAAACCAAGGTGAATTACACTTTTACGCTTCTTAGAGGAGTCTATTCACTCAACTCATCTAGGCATTACTTAAACACCCTATTCAACCAATCTATCAACATACCTCAAAACTAATCATGACTAAGTCGGGTTCTATCATCTACTAAACATAACCATAATGCAATCCATTCATACTAAAGACAACATCACAATCTATCATCTCAAATCTATCAAGTCACATAGCCATAATTGGCATCACAACCAACCTTTTCTCCCTCGCTCCTTGTAGCATAAGCCCTTCGAGTAGTCATATCGTAAAGACCATCGGATTAGGAATAGGAGAGAGACCTTATAGAGTTAAATTCTATGGCACGACTTAGAGAATGAAGAAGTGAGATTTCTTAAGCATCCAATAGCCTCATATTCATAAATGTGGCACGCTTCACATTTATGAACAAAACTCTACTAGACGTGGTTTGAGACAATCCTAGAACCATTCTAAACCTTGTGCTCTGATTACCAAGTTTGTCACGACCCAAGGGTACACCCTAGGTGTAACATGGCGTACTTGACCCCGAAGGGGTCTCATACAAACCCTTAGCATATCATAAGATAGGATAATAGAAAAGTACATAAATTTTAAAAACTTTTATCCATACAATAGAAAACATTTTCATAAAGCAAGCGGAAGTCTTTACTACTCTTTTGTCTCAAACCATCTATTAAACTCTTTTTCTTGGGTTTTCTAGAGAGAGAAATATTTTAGAGGAAGAACTTTGGGATCTTTTGGGGTTTTGGAATTAATGACTTAGGTGGGGTGCTTAATGACTTAAAATACTTTATATAGGTGTATAAAATCCATATAAAATGACCCCTACTTAAAACTAATCAAAAAGGAATTTCCTATTTTGACCCTCATTAGGCAGCCATGGTGACATGCACCACGACTGGGGTCACGAGTTGTGGTCAAGACCATGAGTCGTGGTCATGTCTGTGGTCCCTTAAATAGTGGCTTGGCCAATGATTCTTGGCCTAAAAAAAACTAAGGCATAACCCCGAAACCTCCCATGATTCGTGGTCAAGACCACGATCCGTGGTGATGGTCGTGGTCTCTTAGGCAGTAGCTAGGCCCCAAGGCCTTGCCTCTCATAAACCTATGGGGTCTTCACGAGCCCCTTCATGAACTGTGGTCAAGATCACTGGTCGTGAACCTTGGGCAGTGCTTGGCCAAGGTTGGGGAAGCCTTGGCTTTTGGCTTAGGCTTTGCCCATTTGCCTTGGCACTTGCCCTAGCAACCCTCAATCGAACCCCAGGTGGTCTTCTATACTACGGGGTCTAACACGTACCTTGACGTTTAACCACTAAACTCCATATTCTATGCATGTGAAGTCTCATCTACGACTTTATCCCTCATATATCAAAATCTAGAACCCTAGCTTGAGGCTCTAGTTTGGTCTACTAGTTTTCGGGGTATTACACCAATAAAGGTTAATATCGAATCCCCTCAATTTTTAGAATGTATACATAGGGATATATGTGGATCTATTCACCCATGTAGTGGGTTGTTTAGGTATTTTATGGTCCTAATAGATGCATCTTCAATATGGTCTCATGTGTGTCTCTTATCACCTCCCAACCTGGCGTTTGCAAAATTATTGGCACAAATGATACGATTAAGAGCGCAATTTCCAGATTATCCTATTAAGGAAATTCGCCTTGATAATGCTGGAGAATTCACGTCCCAAGCTTTTGATAATTATTGCTTATCAATCGGGATAAAAGTTGAACATCTTGTAGCTCATGTTCATACTCAAAATGGCCTTGCTGAGTCATTTATTAAGCACTTACAATTGATAGCAAGACCTCTACTTATGAATACTAAGTTTTCCACTATTGTTTGGGGTCATGCTATTTTACACGAAACATCACTTGTTTGTCTCAGACCGACTCATTATAATAAATAGTCTTTGTCACAATTGGTATTTGGTCATGAACCAATTATTACTCATCTACGAATTTTTGGATATGTTGTATATATGCCAGTAGCACTACCTCAACGCACTTAGATGGGCCCCAAAGAAGCTTGGGCATATATGTTGGGTTTGATTCACCCTCCATAATTCGCTACCTTGAGCCATTGACGGAAGATTTATTCATTGCCAGATTTGCAGATTGTCGATTTGATGAAACAACTTTTCCGCAATTAGGGGGAGAGAAAAAAGAACTTAAAAGTGAAATTGCATGGAAAGTTTCATCATTATCTCATTTTGATCCACGTTCCCCTGTGTGTCAACAGGAGGTCCAGAAGATCATACATTTGTAAAATATAGCAAATCAAATTCCAGACGCATTTACTGATTCAGAAAGGATAACAAAGTCACATATTCCTGTAGTGAATGTGCCTATCCGGATTGACGTCCCAAAAGGACCATCTACAAGTGTCATGACTTCTGAATCACAAACACGCCTGAAGCGTGGTAGACCATTGGGTTCAAATGACAAAAATCCTAGAAAAAGAAGCGTGAAAAGTAATAAAGATGATACTATAAAAGAGCCTCGTGAAGAAGTTCAAGATCTGATTAATCCTAATATTTTTGAAGAAATTAGTGAACTCGAAACTCAAGTGAATGAAGAACTTTCAATAAGTTCTACGGGTGATGGGATAATTTTAGATCGATCAAAAATTATAGTAGATAATATTTTCACATATAATTTTGCACTTAATAATATGCAAGACAGTGAGGATCTTGAACCTCTATATGTCGAAAAGTGTCGACGAAGATGTGATTGGTCAAAATGGCAAGAGGAAATTCAATCAGAATTAGACTCACTTGCTAAACGTGAGGTTTTTGGACCAGTAGTCCAAACCCCAAATGGTGTAAAATTGGTTGGCTATAAATGGGTTTTTGTGCGAAAAAGAAATGAGAGAAATGAAATTGTAAGATACAAGGCACGCCTTGTTGCACAAGGATTCTCTCAAAGACCCGGTGTCGACTATGAAGAAACATATTCACCGGTTATGAATGCAATAACTTTTCGATATCTCATCGGTTTAGCTGTTAATGAAAACATTGAAATACATCTGATGGATGTGGTTACAACTTATCTTTACGGTTCACTTGATAGTGAAATTTATATGAAAATTCCAGAAGAACTTAAAATGCTTGAAGCATATAGTTCAAAATCTCAGGAACTGTGTTCAATCAGATTACAAAAGTCATTATACGACTTAAAACAATCAGGACGCATGTGGTATAATTGCCTCAGTGAGTACTTGATAAAACAAGATTATATAAATGATGCCATTTGTCCTTGTATTTTTATTAAGAAAACAACATCGGGGTTTGTTATTATTGATGTTTATGTTGATGACATTAATCTCATTGGAACTCCAGAAGAGGTCCAAAAGGCAATTGAATATCTAAAGAAAGAATTTGAGATGAAAGACCTTGGAAAGACAAAACTTTTTCTTGGTCTACAAATAGAACATTTAGCAAATGGGGTCTTTATCCATCAATCTGCCTATACTGAGAAAATCTTGAAACGATTTTACATGGACAAAGCGCATCCATTAAGTACTCCAATGGTTGTCCGATCACTTGAAGTGAGTAAAGATCCATTCCGACCTCAAGAAGAGAAGGAGGAACCTCTTGGTCCTGAAGTACCTTATCTTAGTATAATTGGTGCACTTATGTATCTTGCTAATGCTACGAGACCTGACATAGCATTTTCTGTTAATTTGCTAGCAAGATATAGTTCTTCCCCTACACGAAGACATTGGAATGGAGTTAAACATATATTGCGATATCTAAAGGGGACTAGTGATATGAGTCTATTTTATACTAACAAAGATAGTGCATATCTTGTTGATCATGCAGATGCAGGTTATTTATCTGACCCACATAAAGCTCGATCTTAAACAGGCTATTTGTTCACATACGGAGGTACTGTTATATCTTGGTGATCTACGAAGCAGGCCATTGTCGCTACTTCTTCAAATCATGCTGAGATAATAGCCATTTATGAAGCAAGTAGAGAATGTGTATGGTTGAGATCAGTGATACATTTCATCAAAAAAAGATGTGGTTTGAAGTGTGATGTCAAGGTACCCATAGTGCTCTTTGAAGACAATGTTGAATGCATAGCTCAATTAAGAGGAGGCTTCATAAAAGGAGATAGAACGAAGCACATTTCACCAAAATTATTCTTCACTCATGATCTTCAGAAGTATGGTGATATTGATATACAACACATTCGCTCAAGTGATAATCCAACAGATTTATTCACTAAGTCTTTACCAGCCTCAACTCTTAAGAAGATGGTACACAAAATTGGAATGTGAAAACTTAACCATCTAAATCGTGGTCTTCATCAAGGGGAGTAAAATACGTGTTGCACTCTCTTTTTCTTAGTCTAGGTTTTGTCCCACTGAGTTTTCCTAGAAAGATTTTTAATGAGGCAGCAAGTAAAGCGTATTATGAATGGCTATGTATATTTTTATTCTTACAACTTTTCTTTTACATGGACATCTAAGGGGGAGTGTTGTGAAATTGTGGATGCCATGTGGAGTTAGCATGGTAGAAATGTTTCAATCATGCCAAAGTGAGGTTAACTTGGCAAGCCACAAATTGCCACATGTCCTTGGCCTATAAATAGGCATCAAATTTATATAACAATATACACAGCAATTCCAATCTTATTCTCTCTCTTTGTTTATGTTCAAGTACTCTCTCTATTGTTCTTCCTTTTTACTTTAGTTTTGTTAAGTTATTTATTTTATAATAGAAAATAGTTTATAGTGGTACCCTACTGGCGTGTTGAATGAGAGAGAAATTTTTGGAAGGAATTTATTTTGATATTCTTTGTAATGTCATACCACTTGCAATTGACTCTTCGATATATTTTTAAGATCTTTAAGATTAGGCCTAATTCTACCATTAAATTATAAATGAATATTTATTTATTTTTAAAATTAGTCTCTTAAACGTCACGAGTAGTAGATTAGTTTTTGTTTTGTAAGTGACATCCTCTAAGAGGGTCGCTATACTTATTGAGACATCACCTTCGCATATTATATTGTTGGATCATCACCTCCTTCAATATGACATATTATACAATATTGGATCGTCACCGTCTTCAGCGTGATATATTACATTATATTATATTAGATCGACACTTTCTTCAGTGTGACATATTATACTATGTTTAACCGTCACTTCCTTTAACCTAACATATTAGATTATGTTGGACATCACCTCTTCCGATGTGACATATTAATGTTTAATTAATACTTGTTTACTCCTTTCTTTTCTTTGCATTATTTGGTTTCAAATGCATGAGATAATGACTTTTGTTTTGATTATATAATAATTAAGAACCCTTTGAAACTGAAATAACAACTTTATTATTAAACGTTTGTTTTCCAAACAATACTAAATTCAAGTCTCATTTTATCAGATCACCTTACGTGAATATTATGTTTGCTTTTCTCTTTACTGGTTTAAGACCATAAACTAAAATGTTTTGGTTTCTTGTTAGTCATCTATTTCAATATAGTACTCATTATCAATAATATTGTTACTAATTGTTTCTTAGAAAAATTACGCAAGGCAAACATGTGATATGTATTTATGATAAATCACTACTCCTCCCACTGTCCTCTCCCCCCTCGTGCCCCCTCTCTCTCTCCATCCAAACAACTGTAGCCCAAAAAGACACTCCACATAATGTGACACTTGTATTTTGTATTATGTATCAAATGTATTTGTATTATCAATTATGTATCAACTGTATACATATTTTGTATCAATTGTATTATGACAATTTGTATTTTGTCAATTATATTCATCGACACAAATTGTGTTCGTTAACACGATTGATACAATTATATTTGATATATGATACAAATTAATTGTATCAATTGTATTTGTGATAAAACTTGATACAACGAATACAATATGCGTTCATTCTCTCTGTCAAATGCGTTATGTATCAATTGTATTCAACCAAATATAGGTGAGAGATTTGTATTTTATATCAATTGTATTTAGATAACTACATTTATATTTTGTACTCCATTAACTATATTTGTATTTTGTATCAATTGTATTTGTGATACAACGAATACAACATCTATTCATCCTCTCTTGATCTCGCTCACCTCTATCCTTCCTCTATCAATATCGTTCACCTCTCTCCTCCCTCTCTCGATCTCGCTCGCCTCTCTCCTCCCTCTCTAAGTCTCGCTCGCCTCTCTCCTCCCCAAACACGTAGCTATAATTCGTAATTAAGCAAAGTATTGCTATAGGTCTCAAATTAAGCTCAAACTATAGTCATTTAATAAAGTTTCCTTGTTTTTTCTCTATCTCTGGCATAAAGTTGACCGCGGAATTCACTGGACTCTTTCATTCCCTTTTATGCTATCTCTCGTTGGGACAGAGCCCAACATAACATTATCATAAGAGTCCGTCGGCCAAGACATTTTCTTGAAACACGAAGAGAAATAGGTTTAGAATATATTTAGCAACGCATTTGAAGAAGACTCATGACTTGTCGTTAGACGATCAGAAAAAGAATGTACGATAATTGCAAATATTAGATTTTTGGCCTAAGGCTTAAAACATTTTCTTACCCTCAAGTCTTTTTTTATGTATATTTTTGTATTACTTAACATTCTATTTGGTTAAATTTGTATTTAACTTAGTGGAATTCTCAAATTCACTTTTTGATTTTTAGCGACGATTAATTAACGGTAATAGTTCAATTGTCGTTAAGTATGTTCTTTTAGAGGCAATTAACACTCTTTAGAAATGTCTCTAAAGTTTATAGCGACATTGGATCCAATGGAAATTAAGTAATGCCGGTAAAGACTTTAGCACTCTTTGTTAATGTGCATATTTTATTTATTGCTAAAAGTTGTTTTTGTTGCCGTGGAGAGGTTCATTTATCACACGATCTTCTTTATTATTTCCTTTTACTTTTCTCTTGGTGTTAAATTAAATCGCATGAAATGAGTTGACAAGGATTTCAAACAATTTTATAATCTATGTGATAATATGGATTCAGAATAAGTATTTCAATCCATGAGAAATTTAAACCTAACCTAATAAATTTAAGCGTCCAATTTAATTTGGCTTGGGTATTAATTTAACTTGTAGAAACTTGATTCCTTTTTCGAATGCCTAAGTTCTTTTAAGAAACAAGAAATTTGTGAAGATTTTTTGTGTAAGTTTGTTTAGCCCTAAATTGTTTAAAAATTCGTAAATGTCGAATCTCTTCTTTGAAAATTCACTTGAAAACAACTTTCAAAATTTTCTTAAAACTAAGTGACAATTCTTCTTTTATTTTTAAAAATAATTGCCTAGTTATGAAGTTTTGATTAAGTTCAAAATATATAGTAATACTCATAATGGTCTAGTACTCTTGGATCAAGGTCATTCTATAAAGGGTGTAGCCATGTACAAATAAATGCAACAAATTAGAGTTTCAAATAGCTAAAGTTCATTTTCAATTTTCTACACATACTGCTACAAGCAAAAGGACACTTATTGGACATCCAATTACAACAAAGGGACAAGTAAGAGCAAAAATTGGTCATGATATTCGTGATGGATTTGGTCGAATTTCATTCTTTCTGACATCAATTATTACACAAAGCAGCATCAAGCAAATGTAACAGAAAAATAGAACAATAAAGTAAGAAATATGTAGGACATTCAATTCAACATTAAATTAGAGAATTAGAGTACATATATTTCATGACCAATTAATAATCCTAATATTCATAGAGCATAAAATTAAGTTAAGAAACAAATTAATTAAGCATCCATAGTATGTATAAACCTAAGAATTAAGGAGCATTTCCAATTCCTTAGCAACTTGATCAATCTCTTCATCTCCTTTGGAACGAATAATTTCCTTCATATGATTAGCCTTTTCCCTTACGAGTTCACCACCCTCCTCCACCACCACGTTGTTGATCACATCCGCGACTTCCTTCCAATGAAGCTTCCCCTCCCCGTCCCTCACAACTTCCACAGCCATGCCCACCTCTTCAACAATGAGCCTAGAATTCATTGGTTGATCAAGATGCATGGGTATGGCAATGATTGGAACCCCGTACTTCATGCTTTCTATTACTGAACTCCATCCACAATGACTAACAAAGCCACCAATACTCAAATGCTCCAAGATCTTTGCTTGTGGGGCCCATCCTTTGAAAACCCTTCCTCTATCCCCTACCCTATTGAAAAAACCTTTAGGTAATGCCTCTTCAATTTCGACCTCCTCTTTCGCGAACCTTAAAGGCCATATAAAATTCACCTTGCTACTTTCCAACCCATAAGCAATTTCTAACAAATCTTTATTAGACAAGAAGTATTCGCTTCCAAATGATACGAAAACAGTTGATCTCTTATCTTTTGTATTTAACCATTTTATTAAATTTGAATTCGCATCATCAGGGGTAGGTTCTTGAACTAAAGGACCAACCGGTACAATTTTTTTCCCGGTTAAACTAGTGATATAATTACTATACTTTCCTTCAATCTCATTAAAGCTTTTTATCAAAACAATATGGTTAGAAAGAACAAAGCTTTGTCCAACTCGATTCTTATCTGCCTCAATCTTTTCCACAGGTATAACCGCTTTTGATCTCTCTATACTAGCCATCTCATAATCGCGATAATAAATAGTAGAAGAGAAAGGAAACTCAATACCTTTAGGCTTCTGCAACAAGTCATGCCACATATAAGCAGTCATAGTGGAGCTGCTACTAATAAACTCAACCGCGGGGATATTGAGTTGAGAAGCAGCCAATGGAGCCCATGGCTGAAGAAAATCATAAATGAGCAAATCGGGTTTGACGGTTTTCAAGATTTTGGTAAATTGAGGAGTTGATGAGTCAAAAGCTTGTTTGAGTGTTTCCATGAGATGGGGTGGGAGGCCATTAGTTGTATGTTGATGAGGAGGGAGATTTGTTGTTAGCAAAGGGAGTTCCAATAGCTTGATTGAAGATGATGAATATTGTTTTGCTCTAATGGGAGTTAGGTTTGCTTCTGTAGAACACAAGTGGATAGTGAAATTTCTTTGGCTAAGTTTGTTGGCCAACTCTAGGAATGGAGAGATATGTCCATAACCTAACCATGGGAACATTAACACTGAAATGGGCTTCTCTTTCTTCATTACTTAGTAATTTTTTTATAGATTAGTGGGAGAATGAATGGATATGGATGGTTCATGTCATATTTATACTTGATCATGATCAACATGATTCCTCTTATGGTACAAGGAAATATATGTGACCCCTTCCTTTTATAACATATATATATTCACTACTATAAGTTATGTGTAGAAAAGGTAATTCTCTATACAAATTTGATTGATAACTTTGAAAAAGGTAAGCAATCTTCTATAACATGCAAAATTGCTAGTAGTCTACGAGAAAATCTTTTCACTCCTAATATAAATAACTTCCATGAGTAGTATTAAGCAGATTGCATTAGAGAAAGAAGTTGATATCCCCACACGGTAAGGTGTTGAATATAACATAGAGACCCAAGATCTTATAAATGATGTGGTTCAACCATCTATAAGTGGGAGTAGTGGCGTATATAGGATTTTTCAAAAGCGGTGTCACCTTTTAAAATGATCAGAAATAATAAATAAAATAATGTAATATCATATTAATATAAATATATATAAATAAAACACAATTCACGTTGTGCACTAGACCTGACATATGTTTTGTCGTGAGTATGATTATCAGATTTCAATCTTACCTTAGACAAGAACACTGGAGAACAGTTAAACATATAATCAAGTACGTGAAAAGGACTAGAGATTACATGCTGACAATTGTTTTGTTGTAGCTAGGCATGATTAGCAAATTTTTTTTATCTAACCCTAAACGAGAACATTGGACAACATTTAAGCATACAATCAAGTACTTAAAAAGGACTAGAGATTACATGCAAGTCAACCATTCGAATGGATTGGTATTGATAAGGTACACTGCAGACTCAAATGTCCATTCTGACAAAGACTCCAAAAAGTCGACCTCATGGAATGTGTTCACTTTGGCAGTTGCAACGTCCCCTGTTTGGAGAGCAATCAAGCAAATATGTGTTGTTGATTTCACCATGGAAGTCGAGTATGTAGTAGCCTCTAAGGCAGCCAAAGAGTTAGTATGGCTCAAAAACTTTTTAAAAGACTTGTTGGTTAACTAATGTCACTTACAATGTATTGTGATAATAGGATGCGGTTGCAAATTCAAAGGAACCATGGAGATACAAGAAGGCAAAAACATTGAGCATAATCACCATTTGATTCTAGACATAATGCATAGAGGAGATGTAGTGGTTGCGAAAATTGCATCGGAGTACAACCTGACAAAGTCTTTCACGAAGGCTAGGCATGTAGAAGGAATGAGTGTTAAAGTTGTAGTTGCATGGTTATGAATCTAAGTAAGAGATTAATTGTTAGGATATATTAATCATGTGTTTTGATATAGTATTATTTATTAATTTTTTATTTATTTATTTAACTCAATAAAGTATTACATTAAATAAATTATTTTGTAATATATATATATATATATCCTCGACTTATATAGCAAGAGTGTGTGAAATGGGAGAATGGATCGATATGGATGACAATGGTCATATACAAGTTAATGATCGACTTGTTTCCTATTATGGAATGTGTTTTATGATTTTATCTAATGCACCTATGTACAAGGAAATATATATCCTTTATTGTATTTCCTTCCCTTTTTGTTTTTATTCTTTTTGTGGCTATATATATATATATTTAAAAAAAAGGTAATTTCTCCGTTCAACCGTGAATGGATAACTTTGAAAAAGGTAAGCAATCTTCTAAGTTCTATAACATGCAAAATTGCTTGTAGTCTACGAAAATCTTTTCACTCCTAATAAATATATAACTTAAATTCCTTAAATATACTGATTAATTTGGTAGGTATGGCAGTTATGGATGTGGTAATAAGAACCTCTAAGTTCTGATTCTTACTTAACGGAATGATTAATACTCAAATACCATAGTTAAATATATTTTCTTATTAATCAATACATCATCCAAAGCTAGATATTACAGAAGTGACCCTTTGATTAAGGATCATATTTATCTTTTTTCTTCTTCTTATTGACAATTTTCTCTATATTTTTATTTACTTATCATTATATAAAAATAAATTACTTTTTCCTTCATTCATTTCTATTCTTTATTGTAAAATTCTAAAAATTACTATTTCACTTATTTTTTATTTTTTATTATAAAATTTATATACCTAAACATTTACTATTTCGACCTTTTATTTCCTCGATGAAGAATGTAAAAATGAAGTCTAATAGATAATCATTTCAAGTAGCACTTTCTGATTCATTCAATTTCATGAATATTGTTAAATTTCTGGATCTTCATCAGATGGGCTCTTTATAATGGAGAAAAATAAGGCCCAACAAAATACAACTGATTGATTTGATTGGTTTATTCACTGATGATTGTAAATGTGCAGTACTATTTATAGAGATTAGTAACTAACTAACTACTTTACCGAGTCATAACAAACTTACAGCTATCCTAACACCTTGTTGAGTCATTACTAAAATATCTTTCATTCAACACCCTTCCTCAAGCTGATGATTGAAATATGTCTTTCAAGCTCGGCTTGGTTATTAGATACTCATGTTGTTGTCTGCTAAGACTCTTAGTTAGAAGACGTGTCTGCTGCTCCTTAGTTGACACATAATAGGTCTTGAAGATACCTTGTATGATTTTTTCCCTTACAAAGTGACAATCAATGTCTATATTCTTTGTCGTTTCATAAAAGATATGGGATTGACTGCAATTTGAATTGCAGCCTTGCTGTCACAATGTAGATATACAGAGGTCTCAATCTTTACTCCTAGCTCCTTATATAAGCCAATCAACCAGGTTACCTCAGCCACTACTGAAGCCATGCTTCTGAATTCTGCTTCAGCAGAACTTTTAGACATTGTTTCCTGTTTCTTAGATTTCTAGGACACCACAACACTATCAAACTTGACTAAATACCCAATGACAGACCTTCTAGTCTGCAAGCATCCTCCCTAGTCAGTCACACCATGCTTCTAACTTATATTCACCATCTGAGGGAATTAATTAGGAGGCTAAGACTTGGTGCATTCTTTATGTATTTTACCACTCTCAGAGCAGCATCCATATGAGATTGCTTGGGATTATGCATAAATTGGCTCAATACTTGTACCACATATGCAATATCAATCCCGGTCATAGTGAGGTACAACAACCTTCCTATTAGTTTTTGGTATTGAGTAGGATCAGTGAGTAACATGTCATCACTCTTAGAGTATTCCCCCATGACATCCTTGAGAAATGCATCAAACTCAATTGATGTAAGCTTCAGATTAGTTTCCAGTGGTGTACTGAATAGTTTAGTACCACTTAGCCCAAGTTCACTAATCAATTCTAGTGCATATTTCCGCTGGCTTATGACTATACCCTTTTGTGACCTGACAAATTCAATTCCCAGAAAAAACTTCAGCTCCCCAAGGTCTTTCATTTTCAGATCATGTATTGTCTACAAAATCATATCTGTGTTGCTTCCTGTAACTAGTGAATCATCTATATATACCAAAATAGTTACCAACTCTTTCTGAACTGTCTTAGTGAACAAGGAGCAGTCAAAATGGCTTCGTGAGAAACTAAGTTGTACCAATGCGTCTGTGAGATTTTTTGTTCCACTGTCTAGGTGCTTGTTTAATCCCATAGAGACTTATAAAGTTTGAAGACAACATGTTTCCCTCCCTGGCTAGCAAACCCTAGCCAACCCAGCAGGAACCTCTAACTATACCTCTTCCATTAAGTTACCTTGTAAAAAGGCATTATGAACATCCATTTGAAAAATAGGCCAATGTCTGACTGTTGCTACAACGACCACAGATTTGACAGTTACCATTTCTGCCACTGGAGAAAAGGTCTCAGTATAGTTTAATCTTTCTTGCTGACTATAACCCTTGGCCAGAAGCCTCGACTTATACCTTTCCACAACACTAGAGGTAGTATATTTCACCTTGAACATCCACTTGCAGCCTATAGGCTTCTTACTAGGAGGCAATTCTACTAGAGACCAAGTATAATTCTCCTGTAAAGCTGTGATTTCAACTTGCATAGTAGCCACCCACTGAGGATCCTGGACAGCCTCACAGTAGGAAGTTGGTTCCTTAATGGCAGAGTAGGAAGCTATAGTAGCAGCAAAATGAGGAGACACATGATCATACCTGACTACATTGGAGATAGGATAACAACAATTTGCATTCCCTTGGCCATTAGAAACATAGTCCCTCATCCCAATAGGAGGATGGATAGACCTATAGGATCTTCTGAGTGCAGGAGCAGTTATAAGAGTTGTAGGAATAACATGTATTGTATGAAAGACATCCTACACATCAGATGATGCAGTAGAAACAACATTTACTGCAAGAGAAGATACATCACATTAGGGAACATCTTCTACACGTGTGGAGGCAAGATTGGTATCCTGCAGAGAGAATAAAAGACAGGGGTTAGGAGTGGCAGCCTTGAAAGGAAAAGAATCCTCCTGAAACAGGACATCCCTACTAACCATGAACAATTTGACATGCATGTCATACATAAAGTATCCCTTATGTATGGTAGAGTAACCAAGAAAGACTATTGGAATGGCTCTTGGAGAGAATTAGTCCACTCTTTTCACCGAGTGACTATCCTAGGTAGCCAAACACCTTCATGTGACTTAGTGTAGGAGAGTGATGATGAAGCTTCTCAAAAGGAGTTTGACCGTTAAGAGTATAAGAAGACAATCTATTAATGATGTAGGAGGATGTTGTCACACACTCTCCCCAAAATTTAAGTTGGACTCCAGCTTGAAACCTGAGAGCTTTGGCCACCTCTAGAATGTGCCTATGCTTCCTCTCAGCTACTCTATTTGCTGATGGGTGTACACACAAGAGTTATGATGTATAACCCCCAAAGAGTTTAACAATGTAACCATGAATGAGTTAAAAAACTCACACCCATTGTTAGTTCTAAAATATTTCTCCACAGAGGAGTAAACAATTTTTACCACAAGCATCAAAATTTTGACAGCCACAACCACTTCAGCTTTAGATGGTAACAAAAATAACCAAGTATATAGAGAGCAGTCATCAACAAGAGTGAGAAAATATGTCTTGCCATTATAGGTGAGACCATGTATGGCCCCAAACGTCAGCATGAACAATTTGAAAAAACAATCAGAAGTTGAAGTGATTAAGGAAAAATGTAGTATGGTTTGTTTGGCTAAAGGACAAATGGTACAAGAAATAATACACTGATCCCAACAATTAGAGGGAAGGCATAACAGTTGCCTTACAATAGGAGAGAAAGTGTGACCTAACCTCATATGCCACAGATTCAGACTACTAAAACTAGTACTATCAGGAGATAAGACCTAGTGTGTGGGGTGCTTTTGTGGCCTGAATTAAACACATACAAGCCATTCTCTTGTCTACCAATCCCCTTCACCTTTCCACTTGAGAGATCCCGAAAGATTCAGAAATCAGGATAAAAAAGTACAACACAATTCAGCTCTTTAGTTAGGTTAGATACAAACAACAAGTTATATTTGAACTCAGGTATATGCATGACATTAGTAATGACTTTTCCAGGAAACACACATGATGATCCCAAACAACTCATAGTAGCTACTCGTTTAGTAGGTAAATAAACATTACCCTAAGTCACTACCTTGGGATTAGACAATAGATCAGTTGTCCTATCCATATGACTAGAAGCTCCTGAGTTTACTATCCATTTAACTCAATCAGTAGAAACTTCAGCACTAGAAATCACACTTGCAGCCAGAGCTGAGGGAGTACCATCATGATCTGGACCAAGCATAGTTAAGATCTTATGATACTGTTCCTCAGTGAATTGAGGAAAGGTGCCAAGAGTGTCAGGTTGTCCGTTGTGCACTAAATGAGACCCTGCAAAATTGACAAAGGATCCAAAAAATTTGCCACTAGAACCACCAGGGTTAAACTACCTGATTCAGGAGTATGCTAAAATTGTCCTTTGGTATAGCTGCCAAAATTGCCATAGGAGTTCCCAACTGAATAAGACTTGTTATTATCACCCTCCTTAGCTGCATAAGCATCGATTTTCTTCTTAAAGTTGTAGTCAGGAGGATAGCCCATCAACTTGTAGCAAACTGCTTTTGTGTGGCCTGTGAGATGCCAGTGATCACAATACAGTTCACTATTCTTAGGCTTGTAAGAAGAGTTGGAGTTGGTGCGGATAAGAGGACTACCCTTCCCAATGAACAAAGGTGTGCCCTCAATAATGTCTGAACCGTGAAAGAAGAAGCCAAAGACCTTCTACTTTCTTCTGAGATGATCATGACATAAGCTTTATTGATGGAAGGAATGGGGAACATCATCATAATTTGGTTACTGGATTGAGAGTAGGACTCATTTAGACCCACTAGAAACTATAGAAGTTGTTGATACTCAAAGCGCTCTACATACTTCCTAGAGTCAGCACAATTACATCTAGGACAAGGCATTAGAGCATCAAACTTTGCCCACAATTCTCTCAACGTAGAGAAGTAAGTAGACACTGATGAAAGACCTTGAGTGAGAGTGGTGATCTTCTTATGGAGAAAAAAACTCGAAATCCATTCACTTTATCGAATCTTTCCTAGAGATAGTCCAAACTTTGAAGGCACTAGTAGCATAGACAATGCCACAGAGTAATTCAGTGCAAACAGAGTTCATGATCCATGAAAGAACTATAGCATTACATTTCTCCCACAGAACATGTAAGGAGACATCAAATTTCTCTTTAGGATATCTATCATCGACAAAACCTAACTTGCTTTTACCTAGCAGACTAATTCTCATCGAACTACTCCGCAAAGCATAGTTTTCTAGTCCTGTTAGTTTAATAGAGATTAAGGAGCTACTTGGAGTGTCGTTTGGTTGCAGGAACAAATGATGATGCTGATCGATTGTCACCATAACAGGACTAACTCTAGAAGTCTGATCCACAGTCATATTGTTGGTCATTGTTGGAGATGAATTGATCTAGGTAAAGATGACTCTGAATGAATCAAACACCAGCAAGGGAAGAAGACAAAGATCTCAACAATGGAGATTGATTACGCAATCTTTGATACCATGTTAAACTCTTGGATTTTCATCCTATTGGCTCTCTATAATGGAGAAAAATAAGGCCCAACGAAATACAACTGATTGGTTTATTCACTGATGATTGTAAATGTACGGACTCTATTTATAGAGATTAGTAACTAACTTCTAACTACTTTACTGACTCATAACAAACGTAACAAACTTACAGCTAACCTAACATTTTGTTGAGTCATTACTAAAATATCTTTTATTCAACAAATATATGGTATATTGTTTAAGCTAATTTGGATCGGCAATTATGGGTGAATGATGCAACTTATGAGTAGTTTAAAAGATGATATGATTTGAAATATTGTATTTGATTTCTATTATAATTTACTTTGTTTGTACTGTATAGAAATATTGTGGACTAATAATATATGTAAATTTCAAACATTTAAGCTTTAATGATATACCATATATGTTATTACTATTTCAGTGACTACATTTACACCTCTATTGAAATTATTATTTTTCTTTTAGATGAATATCATTTTTCTCGTACGTTTATATTTACCTATTTATGTTTTTTGATTATTTTTTTAACAGAAGTAGTTTAAAATTTCTTATTCATCTAAGTAGATATTTGACGTGAATAACATCTTTATTAGATAGTGATCATGTTATTATTTAAATTTATGACACCTAAAATTATTTTGATTTCATATATTTATCGTTCCTCATGTGAAAGTGACAGTCAGAGTATAAAGTCTCATTCCTAGTGGGTTGAACACTGGTAGCAAAGGGAAGGGGGAAATTTACGTAAATATGTTATATTAAAAAAATATTTATTATTTATAGTAATAATATTTTTTTTAATTTGAACACTTATAATACAGTTTTAATACATGTTGGTTGTTGCAGAGAATACTTTATAAAATACATATAATTCAAGTTTTATTGATGGATAATACATTTATCATATATTTTAATAGACTTATAATATAGGGATAATTTCAAAGACCTCCCTTGAGGTTTCACTCTATAATACTCACATGCCCTTTGGTTTATGATATTACGTCTACCTCCCTTATTTTGATTTTTTGGTCACCATTTTTTAAATTTTATTTAAAATAAATATAAATCAACTATGGCTTGACAATTTGTCCATCTTTATATTGATTTCTTCATATTATTAAAAATATGACTTATTTAATAAATACTTTAAAAATAAATCAACACAAATAAGTTAATACTATAATTGTTATAAAATAAAGACTGAGTACTAAAATTAAAATAATAACAACCAAGAAGGGAAGAATGTAGTAGAGAGATAAAAGTAGGAAACTTTCTATCTTTCTTATTTTGTGTTTTTCCATATAAGTTACAATGCCTTTTATAGGCATAAAAAGGGTACAATGGACCTTCATTAATTCATTACAACACTCCCCCTTGGATGTCCATGTAAAATGAAATTCTTAGTGAAGTAACAAGTATAAATAGTTGTTCCTAATACGCATTACTTGCTGCCTCATTAAAAACCTTATCAGGAAAACCCAGTGGGATAAAATCTTGATTAAGGGAAAAAGAGTACAACGTATATTTTACTCCCCCTGATGAAAATCACGATTCAGTTGTCCAAGTTTTCTCATTCCAATCCAGTATACCATCTTCTCAAAAGTTGTGGTTGGCAAAGACTTGGTGAATAAATCGGTCACATTATCACTCGAACGAATCTGATGTAAGTTGATATCACCATTCTTCTGGAGCTCATGTGTGTAGAAAAACTTTGGTGAAATGTGTTTCGTTCTATATCTTTTTATGAATCCTCCCTTGAGCTGTGCTATGCATGCTGCATTATCCTCATATAAAATTGTGGTTACTTTGTCGCATTTCAAACCACATTTCTCTCGAATAAGGTGTATTATTGACCTTAACCACACACATTCTTGGCTTACTTCATGAATAGCTATTATCTCAACATGATTTGATTAAATGGCCACGATAAACTGTTTCGTAGATCTTCAAGTTATGGCAGTACCCCCACATGTGAATACGTAACCTGTTTGAGATCGAGCTTTATGTGGGTCAGATAAATATCCTGCATCAGCATAACCAACAAGGTCTGGCCTGCAATTGTTAGAATAGAATAAGCCCATATCGATAGTCCCTTTTAGATACCGCAATATGTGTTTGATCCCATTCCAATATCTCCTAGTATGAGCAAAATTATATCTTGTAAAGATATGGTACTTCAGGACCAAGAATTTCCTCATTCTTTTCTTGAGGTCGAAATGAATATTTATTCACATCAAAAGATCATACAACCACTGGAGTACTTAATGGATGTGTTTCATCCATATAAAATATTTTCAACACCTTTTCTATGTATGCAGATTGATGAACAAAAATATCGTTTGTCAAATGCTCTATTTGCAAACCAAGACATAATTTTTTCCTTCCGAGATCTTTCATATCAAATTCGTTCCTTAAATAATCTATTTCCCTGTGAAGTTCCATTGGAGTTCCAATAAGGTTTATGTCATCAACATAAACAACAAGTACAACAAACTCTGATATTGTTTTCTTTATAAACACACATAGGAAAATCACATCATTTATATGACCTTCCTTAGATAAATACTCACTAAGACTGTTATACCACATGCGTCCAGATTTCTTCAAACCATACAATGATCTTTGCAATCTAATTGAGTACATTTCCCAAGACTTTGAACTGTATGCTTTGGGCTTTTTGAATCCTTTAGGAATTTTCATGTATATCTCATTATCGAGTGATCCATAAAGGTAGTTTGTAACCACATTCATCAAATGCATTTCAAGTCTCTCATGGATCGTGAAACTAATGAGATAACGCAATGTTATTGCATCCAAAACGGGTGAGTATGTCTCTTCATAATCGACACCAGGCCTTTAAGAAAATTCTTGTGCAACAAGACGTGCTTTGTACCTTTGTATTTCATTTTTTGCATTCACTTTCCGCATAAAAACCCATTTATAGACAATAGGTTTAACACCATTAGGTGTTTGTACTATAGGCCCAAAAAATTTGCCCTTGACAAGTGAATTCAATTCTGATTGAATTACTTCTTGTCATTTTAGCCAATCATTTCTTTGTCGAAATTCTACCACATATTGAGGTTCAAGATCCTCACTATTTTTCATAATTTTTATGCAAAAACATAATCCACCGCTATTTCTGATCGATTCTGATTTGTTTCATCATCACTTGATTTTATGGATAGTTCATTATTTTCTTGAGTCTCAAGTTCATTGATCCCTTCACGGATACTAGAATTACTCACATCTTGACTTTCTGTATGAGGTTTTTTCATAGTGTCATTTTGACCTTTAAATTTTCTTTTTCTAGGGTTTTGATCCTTTGAACCTTGGTCTACCACGCTTCAGGCGTGCTTTTGACTCATTAGCTATGACACTAGTAGATGGTCCTACAGGGACATCAATACGAATTGGGACATTCTTTGCAGGAATATGTGATTTAGTAATCCTTTTCAAATTTGTAAATGTGTCTAGCATTTGATTTGCAATTTTCTACAAATGAATGATCTTTTGTACTTCTTTCTCACAAATGGGAGTACAAGGATCAAGATGAGACAATGATGGTTTTTTTCACAAAATTTCTCCTTTAATTTCACTATTTTCTCCCCTAATTTTTGGGAAAAGTGTCACATCAAATCGACAATTTATGAATCGGCATGTGAACATATCTCCAGTTAGTGGTTCAAGGTAGCGAATTGTAACACCCCATATCCTAGAAAAACCAACCAGAACTCATTTTAGAAGTTGCAGGTGCCACCTACGGACCGTATGGTGACCCATAGACCGTAGGTGGGGTTCGTGGTTGGCCACCTGCAACCCCCTCCCAGAACTCCCAGAAAATTCAGCTAAAAGTCAACCTACGCCAGGACCTACGGACTGTAGGTCAGACCACGGTCCGTGGTCCAGGACCGTAGGTTGGACCCTAAGATTTCAACTCCCAGAACCCCAGTCAACGGCCGACCAGAATGGACCGTCGATCCTACCACGGACTGTCGGTCAGGTCTGTCGGTGACCCCCGACAACTTTTAAGTCAGAGGACGTTTGGTCTTTTCCCTATGCATTGGACCCCTAAACTACGTAGTTTTGGTGAGTTTTAGCCTAGCAACAAAATTAGAACCTACCCTAGTCAATTCATTCCCCTAAATTCATCCAATTAGAACAGAAAGAGAAGAAAGCAGTCGAGCAACCCTAGTCCAAGAACGCAGCAAGGTTTCTTCAGTTCCCGCCTCGAAATTGAAAGATTTCTCCGTGAATTTCGTCACCAGGTATGTGAGATTTCACTAATGGGTTCATTTCACTCATTAGGTCCGTAGAATTCAGTAAGATTCTTGATTCCCTTATCATGTTTAGACCTAGGGTTTCTAGAATTTCAGATTTATGTTTTGATTCAACTATTAGACTAATCCAAATCAGATTATCATGTTTTTCATGGAATTATTGCTTAGTTCTTGCTTGAAACTCAGAACCCTAGTTGTATAGATTCGTTTAGTTCATGAATTACACTTGCTAGGTTAGTATATTCCGATATACATGCCCCAGTTAAGAATGTTTCATTATCAGTATATTAACGTTGCATTTTCATTTAGCATGTCAGTATCTTGAACTATTTAGTACGACAGATATTCAGTCATAATGTGTTAATTACACAATTAGTTAAGAGTAGGCTTAATACCGAATGGACTAAGGGTCAGTCACCCTTATAGTCCAGAACTACGTGCCCCGTAGGTAAGTCCCCTCTGTGGGCATTATACTTAATGATCACGCCAGTCATGCCTCTATACCCTTGGCAAGGTATATTGGGTCCTCTCGATGGGGGGTATACATCGGACTCTACATTTAGCTCATGTGGTTTTATTTTGGTTATTAGTAGCTCCCATAGATAAATTCTAGTGTATTGACAAGATTATAAGTTACAGTTCAGTATTCAGTTTCAGTTTCAATATGTTATAAATTTGGTCACTACATTCAGTTAGTTCATATTCAACATGTTTAGCATATTCTTCATGTTCATCTTATATATTTATTAGTATTCTCTATTTCAGTTATGTATATATTGTTCAGCTTTATCCTATCATGCATGCTCAGTACCTTTCAAATACTGACACATACTCTGCGCTACATCTTCTCGTGATGTAGGTTCAGGTCCTTAGCATTTAGATCACGCATATATCGATTCTTGATCTCCAGTTCAACGGCATCATTGGTTAGTCCTCATTCTTCGAGGACGATTGACATTTTATCTTTCTATTTTCAGTCTCGCTAGAAGTTAGCTGGGGGAATGTCCCAGCAGCTCTAGTCAGTTAGAGGCTATATTCAGACATAGTTTATATTCAATTTTCGTTTTAAGTTTCATCTCTCAATTGTTATTAAACTCATAGTCTCTTTATATTCAGATTAGTTATTGGTTACTCCCCATTATCAGTTAATTATGGTTTTAAGCTTCCGCATAGTATATTTTATTCAGAAATCTTTTAGTATACTTATGATATGCCACCTCAGGGTTAGCTTTGGGTCACTCATGATCCTCGGCCCCATGTCTGTGTCCTGGGGGTAGTCTCAGGGCGTGACAAACTTGGTATCAGAGCATTAGGTTTAAGAGTCCTAGGATGTCTGAAAGCCGCACTAAGTAGTCCTTTTCATGGGTGGGAAGTGCACTACATCTAATAAGAGGGAGGTTACGAAGTGTTTTAAGAAAAACTTCATTTTCTTGTTATTTTTATCGTGTGTGGGTATGATCTTCTTTCTAATCCATCATTATGCATTTCAAATCATGCCTCCTCGTAGAGCTTACGCAAGGAATGCAAATGCCAGCAACGCTAACGCAACTCATCCAGTCCCATATCAGGAAGTTTTGAATGTAGAGTTTCAGAATGCCATTCAACTTTTGGCTCAAAGTGTGACCAACCAGAACAATCAGCATGCCCCAATTCCTACTAACACTAATGTTGGGTCATCTACAACTAGAGTTCGGGATTTTATTAGGATGAATCCACCTGAGTTTCTAGGGTCGCAAGTTGGTAAGGATCCCCAAAATTTCATTGATGAGGTCAAGAAAATCTTTGGAGTGATGCAAGTGACTGGTAACGATAGGGTAGAGTTGACATCCTACCAGTTTCAGGATGCATCTCACATCCGATTTACTCAATGGAAAGAAAACAGGGGTACGGATGCAGTTCCTATCACTTGGAAGTGTTTTAGTGAGACTTTTTTGGACATGTTCTTCCCAAGAGAGTTGAAAGAGGCAAAAGCTCAGTAGTTCATGAATTTGAGGCAAGGTAGCATGTCAGTCCAAGAGTACGGACTCAAGTTCACCCAACTCTCCAGGTATACTCCTCACATGGTTGCTGATCCAAGGGCACAAATGAATAAGTTTCCGTATGGAGTGTCCGACTTAGTGAAAACAGAGTGCAGAAATGCTATGTTGCTGGAAAATATGAATATCACTAGGCTTATGACCCATGCTTAGCAGGTTGAGAGAGATAAGCTTAGGGAAGAGGCTAAGGATAATAAGAAGGCTAGGACAGGTAACTATGAGTATTCTCAGCAGAAATTGGGTGGTGGAAATCGCTCTCAGTTCCAGCAGAAATATTTAGCTCCAGCACCTTCATTAGCTAGTGCTCCATCCTCCATATTTTGACAGGATCAAAAAGGTAGGGCATCAGGCTCTAAGTCTCAGGAGAGTGTTTCAAGTAATATGACCCACCCAACTTGTCCTAAGTGTGGTAAGAACCGTCCGGGCGAGTGTCTTGCATGGAAGGAAAGATATTTTGAGTGTGGTCAGACTGGTCACAGGTTGAGAGATTATCCTTCTTCTAAACAGAGTCAGGGAAGTAATAATAGTAGGGATCAGTCTACAGCTCCAGCAGCACCAGCAGGTCGCCCAACTCAACAGGGTGTTTCATCTGGTACAGGTGGCGGCAGTGCCAGAATAGGTTGTATGCTCTCTAGGTTCGCCAGGATCAGGAAAATTCTCTTGATGTGGTTACTCGTAAGTTGTGAGTCTTTCACTTAAATGTTTATGCTTTGTTAGATTTAGGGGCTACTCTTTCCTTTGTAACTCCTTATATAGCAATAAATTTTGGTGTCAGTCCAGAAACTCTTTCAGAACCCTTCTCAGTCTCTACTTCAGTCGATGACCCATTTATAGCTAGACGGGTATACAGAAATTACCCTGTCACAGTCTTTGAGAAAGTCACCTCAGTAGATCTTGTAGAGTTAGAAATGGTAGACTTTGATGTCATTCTAGGCATGGATTGGTTACATTCATGTTATGCCTCAGTCGATTGTAGAACTAGGATCATTCATTTTCAGTGTCCAGACGAGCCAATCTTAGAATAGAAGGGTAGTAGCTCAGTGCCTATGGGTCAATTCATTTCTTACCTTAAGGCCAGAAAGATGATCTCTAAGGGTTATCTCTATCATCTAGTTCGGGTTAAGGATTCAAGCTCCGAAACCCCAACTCTTGAGTCAGTTCATGTAGTTAATGAGTTCCCAGAAGTATTTTCAGAAAATCTTCCCTGAGTTCCTCCTGAAAGGGAAATCGACTTTTGGAATTGATCTCCTTTCTGATACCCAGACTATTTCTATTTCTCCTTACATAATGGCTCCAACTGAGCTTAAGGAATTGAAAGAGCGGTTGAAAGTCCTTTTATATAAGGGTTTCATCAGACTCAGTATTTCCCCGTGGGGTGCACTAGTATTGTTCGTTAAAAAGAAAGATGGTTCTCTCAGGATGTGCATTGACTATCGGCAGTTGAACAAAGTCACAATCAATAATAAGTTCCCAAGATTGATGACTTTTTTTACCAACTTCAGGGTACTAGTCATGTTATCATCAGCTTAGAGTCAAAGATAGTGACATTCCAAAAACAGCCTTCATAACTCGGTATAGTCATTATGAATTTGTAGTTATGTGATTTGGACTAACCAATGCTCCTACAACTTTCATGGACTTGATGAACAGGGTGTTCAAGCAGTATTTGGACTTGTTCGTTATCGTTTTTATTGATGATATCCTCATTTACTCTAGGAATGAGGAGAAACATGCGACTCATTTGAGGATTGTTCTGCAAACTCTCAAAGAGTGCCAATTATTCGCTAAGTTTAGCAATGTGAGTTTTGGTTGCAATCTATTGCTTTCCTTGGTCATATAGTATCTAGCGAAGGGATCCGAGTAGATTCTCAGAAAATAGAAGCAGTGAAATAATGGCCCAGACCTACCTCTCCTACAGATATCAGAAGTTTCTTGGGTTTAGCCGGTTATTACAGAAGGTTCGTGGAAGGATTTTCATCCATAGCTTCTCCATTGACTAAGTTGACTCAGAAAAATGTTAAGTTCCAGTGGTCAGATGAGTGTGAGAAGAGCTTCTCAGAACTGAATACTAGGTTGACTACAACTCATATGTTGAATCTACCAGAGGTTTCATACGGTTATATGATCTATTGTGCATCCAGAGTTGGCCTAGGTTGTGTGTTGATGCAACGAGGTAAGGTTATAACTTATGCTTCTAGACAGCTTAAGGTGCATGATAAAAACTATCCGTCTTATGATTTAGAGACATTACTTGTATAATGTTCACGTAGATGTGTTCACCCAGAAAGAGTTGAATCTTCACCAAAAGAGATGGCTTGAGTTCCTTAAGGACTATGATATGAAGGTGATTTACCATCCTGGTAAGGCCAATGTAGTAGCAGATTCTCTTAGCAGACTATCTATGGGTAGTGTCGCACATGTTGAGAAAGAAAGGAAAGAACTAGTGAAAGATGTTCACCGGCTTGCTCGCTTAGGAGTTTGCCTTATGAGCATATCAGATAGTGATGTAACAGTTCAGAATGGGTCAGAATCTTCATTGGTAGCCAAGGTTAAGGAAAAATAGGACAGTGATCCTATATTACTTCAACTAAAGGGTGCAGTTTATCAGCAGAGAGTTGAGGTTTTCTCCCAAGGGGGAGATGGTGTGCTTCGATATCATGGTCGTTTATGTGTTCCTAAGGTGGGTAAGTTGAGACAACAGATCCTTACAGAAGCCCATAACTCCAGGTATTCTATTTATCCAGGTGCCACCAAGATATACTGTGATCTGCGGGAAGTCTTTTGGTGGAATGGCATGAAAAGGGATATAGTAGATTTTGTGGCTAGGTGCCCTAATTGTTAGCAAGTGAAGGTAGAACATTAGAAACCAAGGGGTTTGACTCAAGAGATCAACATTCCTACATGGAAGTGGGAAGTGATAAACATGAACTTCATTACAGGTTTACCTCGTACTCACACACAGCATGACTCCATTTGGGTGATAGTTGACAGAGTTACTTATAAGTCCACTCTTTTTTTTGCTGTTAAGACTACAGATTCGGCGGAGGACTACGCCAAGCTTTACATTAATGAGATAGTCATGTTGCATGGGGTTCCTTTGTCCATCATTTCAAATAGAGGTCATTAGTTTACCTCTCATTTCTGGAAGTCATTTCAGAAAAGTCTTGGTACCCAGGTGAATCTCAGCACAACATTTCATCCACAGACGGATGGTCAGGCAGAGTGTACCATTCAGACCCTAGAAGACATGTTGAGAGTTTGTGTGATCGACTTCATAGGTAGTTGGGATGATCACCTTTCTCTTATAGAGTTCGCCTACAATAAAAGCTACCATTCCAGCATTCAGATGGGGCCTTATGAGGCATTATATGGGCGTAGATGTAGATCTCTAGTTGGTTGGTTTGAAGGTGAAGCAGCCTTGATAGGGCCGGATTCGGTTCATGGTCCTATGGAAAAAGTTCAGCTCATCAGAGATAGACTTAATACATCCCAGAGTCGCCAGAAGTCCTATGCAGATGTAAGGAGAAGGGACTTGGAGTTCCAAATTAATGATTGGGTTTTCCTGAAGGTGTCACCTATGAAGGGTTGATGAGATTTGGTAAGAAAGGGAAACTCAGTTCTAGATATGTAGGCCCTTACAAGATCTTGAAAAGAGTTGGTAAAGTGGCTTATGAGTTAGAGTTGCCAGCAGAACTAGCAGCGGTGCATCCGGTCTTTCACATTTCGTTGTTGAAAAAGTGTGTGGGTGATCCATCATCCATAGTACCTTTAGAGAGTGTGGTTGTGAAGGATAGCCTCACTTATGAGGATGTGCCAGTTGAGATTCTTGATCGTTAGGTTCAAAGGTTGAGAAACAAAAATTCGCTTCAGTTAAGGTTTTGTGGAGGAGTCAATCCGTAGAGGGAGCTACTTGGGAAGCAGAAGCATCCATGAAGGCCAAGTATCCTCATCTCTTTCCTTCCAATTCCATTCCAGCTTGAGGTAATAGTTCATCTCCAGTCTTTCAGTTACTCATGCGTAAATTCAGTATTTCAGTCTTAGTATCATGTTCCTTCAGCTATACTCACATTTTCAGCATATATGCATGTCCTTGGAACCTAGTTCAGTCAAATTTTAGTTTCTAGTACTTAGTGGTAGGGTTTTCAACTCTTTCCCTCCTTATTCAGCTAGTTTAGTCTTTATTCAAGGACGAATGTTCCCAAGGGAGAGATAATGTAACACTCCATATCCTAGAAAGACCAACCAGCAGTCATTTCAGAAGTTGCAGGTGCCACCGATGGCTGCCACCTACGAACCGCAGGGTGACCCACGGACCGTAGGTGGGGTCCGTGGTTGGCCACCTGCAACCCCCACCCAGAACTCCCCGAAAATTCAGCTAAAGGTCAACCTACACCAGGACCTATGGACCATAGGTCAGACCATGGTCCGTGGTCCAGGGCCGTAGGTCGGACACCCAGATTTCAACTCCCAGAACCCCAGTCGACGACCGACCAAAATGGACCGTCGGTCCTGCCACGGTCCGTTGGTGACCCCCGACAACTTTTAAGTCAGGGGTCATTTGTTTTTTTCCCTATGAGTTGGACCCCTAAACTACGTCATTTAACCTTTAAACTACGTAGTTTTAGTGAGTTTTATCCTAGCAACTAAATTAGAACCTACCCTAGTCAATTCATTCTCCTAAATTCATCCAATTAGAACGGAAAGAAGAGAAAGCAGTCGAGCAACCCTAGTTCAAGAACGCTGCAATGTTTTTTCAGTCCCAGCCCCAAAATCGAAAGATTTCTCCCTAAATTTTGTCACCAGGTATGTGGAATTTCACGAGTGGGTTCCTTTCGCCTATTAGGTCCCTATAATTCAGTCAGATTCTTGATTCCCTTATCATGTTTAGACCTAGGGTTTTAGAATTTCAAATTTATGTTGTGATTCAGCTATTAGACTAATCCAAATCAGATTATCATGTTTTTCGTGGAATTATTGCTTAGTTCTTGCTTGAAACTCAGAACCCTAGTTGTGTAGATTCGTTTAGTTCATGAATTCCACGTGCTAGGTCAGTTTATTCAGAAATACATGCCCAGTTAAGAATGTTTCATTATCAATATATTAATGTTGCATTTTCAGTTAGCAGGTCAGTATCTTGAGCTATTCAATATTAGAGATATCCAGTCATAATGTGTTAATTACACAATCAGTTGGCAGTAGGCTTAATACCGAGTGGACTGAGGGTCAGTCACCCTCATAGTCCCAGAACTACGTGCCCCATAGGTAAGTCTCCTCTGTGGGAATTATACTTAGTGATCACGCCAGTCATGCCTCTATACCCTTGACAAGGTATATTGGGTCCTCTAGATGGGGCGTATACATCGGACTCCACATTTAGCTCATGTGATTTTATGTCGGTTATAGTAGCTCCCACAGAAAGATTCTAGTGTATTGACCAGGTTATCAGTTACAGTTCAGTATTCAGTTTCAATTTCAGTATGTTATAATCTTGGTCACTACATTCAGTTAGTTCATATTCAACATGTTTAGCATATTTTTCATGTTCATCTTATATCATTGATCAGTATGCTCTATTTCAGTTATGTATATATTGTTAAGCTTTATCATATCTTGCATGCTCAGTACCTTCCAAGTACTGACGCATACTCTGCGCTACATCTTCTCGTGATGTAGGTTCAGGTCCTCAGCATTCACATTACGCATAAATTGGTTCTCGATCTCCAGTTCAGCAGCATCAGTGGTGAGTCCTCATTCTTCGAGGACGATTGACATGTTATCTTTCTATTTTCAATCTTTTAGTTTCAGTTTTTCTAGAAGTTAGCTGGGGCATGTCCCAGCAGCTCTTGTCAGTTAGAGGTTATATTCAGACATAACTTAGATTCAATTTTAGTTTTGAGTTTCATCTTTCAGTCGTTATTAAACTCATATCTTTATATTCAGATTAGTTATTGGGTTCTCCCCATTTTCAGTTAATTATGATTTTAAGCTTCCGCATAGTCTGTTTTATTCAGAAATTTTTTAGTATGTTTATGATATGCCAGTTCAGAGTTAGCTTGGGGTCACTCGTGATCCTAAGCCTTATGTCCGCGTCCTAGAGTAGCCTCGGGGCGTGACACGAATAATGGATGGGGATTCAAACCCAATATATATTCCTAACCTTCTTTGGGGTGCCATTTTAGTGCGATGTGGTGGTGCTACCGACACATATACAGCGCATCCAAAAATTCTTAGATGAGATATATTTGGTTGTTGACCCAAAACCAATTGCAATGGGGAAAACTTTTGATAATTTATCGGTCTGAGACGAATAAGTGTTGCAGCATGCAAAATTGAATGACCCCACACAAAAGTGGGCAACATAGTTTTCATAAGTAATGGTCTTGCTATCAACTGTAAGTCGTTTGATTAATGAATCAGCCAGACCATTTTGAGTGTGAACATGAGCTACAGGATGTTTAACTCTTATCACAATCAATAGACAATAATCATTAAATGTTTGGGATGAAAACTCTGCAGCGTTACCAAGGCGAATGGACTTAATTTGATTATCAGGAAACTATGTTCGTAATAGTATTATTTGTGCCAACAATTTTGTAAATGCCAAGTTGTGAGATGACAATAGGCACACATGAGACCATTTAGAAGAAGCATCTATCAGGACCATAAAATATCTAAATAGCCCACTTGGTGGGTGAATTGGTCCCACAAATGTCCCCATGTATACGTTCCAAGAACGCAGGGGACTCAATATTGACTTTTTGTTGGTGATGGTCTCACAGTTAACTTGCCTTGATAACATGCATTACAAGAAAATTCACCATTTAAAAGAATCTTCGAATTCTTTAATGGATGTCAATTTGAATTTTCTATAATTTGTCTCATCATTATAGACCCAGGATGTCCCAGACAATCATGCCAAAGTACGAAGATATTGAAATTAATAAACCCCTGATTTGTTATAGAATGTGCCTCAATTGCACTATTTTTTGTCCAATACAATCCACAAGATAAGGCTGTGAATTTTTCTACAACATATGGCTGCCCGGAGACATTTTTGGTTATACCAAGATATTCAATATTCATTTCATCAATTGTCTTGATATAATAACCATTTTCACGAATATCTTTGAAACTCAATAAGTTTCTCC
Source organism: Solanum chiquidenum (assembly GCA_029582725.1). Taxonomy (NCBI): domain Eukaryota; kingdom Viridiplantae; phylum Streptophyta; class Magnoliopsida; order Solanales; family Solanaceae; genus Solanum; species Solanum chiquidenum. The sequence continues at coordinate 42,996 of JAJOOS010004532.1, forward strand.
GAGACTGGGGAGAAAACATAGCATTATTTATTATGAGTTTAGTTCCCTTGGACAAAATTATAATGGTTCTTCCGAAGCCCTTGATCAAATTAGCAGTACAAGATATCGTAGTAACATTCATATTGCCCATACTTAAATGAGAAAAATATTTCTCATTTTTGAATATCGTGTGTGTTGTACCAGAATCAATCAAGCAAATGTCTTCATAATTTGATAATTTGCTTGGAGAATTATTCATATCTTCAAAAGTAATGAAATAAATTTATATTAAATTATTAATTATCTTCTATTAAATAATTTATAAAATATAAGAAATAATGGAAGTGTTAAAATGACATTTGAATCATTATAATGATCATATACTAATAATGTACAAGATCTTTATCACCCAAACCTTTAACACTAAACTTTAGTCTAGTGTAGCATGTCTAAAATAAGTATTAATATAATTAAAAAGTTGTTGTTTCCACTTACTTTATTTAGATAGTGCATCTACTTTTATTTTAAATATAACTTTATATATTTCCTTTTATAGTCACAAAAGGATAAGAAAAAAAATATTATTTTAATATATTTCAATTCATCTTCAAATCATTATAAAATTTCAACTCACATTTTCATAGATGTTTTAAAAGGGACTCAATGAATATGCATGGATAAACATGAGTACTTTAACTATTTACTTCCCACATTGTGACAATTACAAAACAACAAATATTAATAACATTATTATTAGCAAATATCATCCATGATTATTCTTTCATACCCACAGAACCGTCACCAATCAAGTGATCTATTTTTCCTTCAGGGTGTGCGAAGAAATCTGCTACATCCAAGTGTGTGATGTCAACATGACCAGTGATAAAATTAGCTTCAGAATTTTTATCCTTCTTTCTTAGTGATGCTTGATAAAGTTGCTTAGGAGTACCACAATCACGTGCATAATGACCTCTTCCACCACATCGAAAATAGTTTATTTTAACTGCTTCACGTTTCTCATCTTTTTCTTTTCCGTTTTGATAGTGATTTTTCTTTGGTGAATTATTAACACCGGAAAAAAGATTTCGCTCTTGGTCATAATTACGATCACGTCCACGTCCATGACTTCTTCCACGCCTAGTGTGGTGGGCTTCAGGAAATGGTGTAGATCAAGTAGGACGATTCTTGTGATTTTTTATTAACAAATCATTATTTTGTTCAGCCACGATAAAATGAGAAATAAGTTCAGAATACTTCTTGAAACCCTTTTCTCGATATTTTTGTTGTAGAAGCACATTCGAGGCATGAAAGGTGGAGAACGTTTTTTTCATCATATCAACATCACTAACCGTATCTCCACATAGTTTCAATTGAGAAGTAATTTTGAACATGGCAGAATTGTACTCATGAATAGACTTAAAGTCTTGTAACCTTAAATGCATCCAATCATATCGTGTCTTTGGATGAATGACCATCTTCAAATGGTCATATCTTTCTTTTAGATTATTCCATAGAACGAGTGGATCCTTGACTGTGAGATATTCCATTTTCAAAATTTTGTCAATATGATGACGTAAGAATATCATTGTTTTAGCACAGTCTTGTTTTGATGCTTTATTTTTAATTTTAATGGTGTCTCCAAGACCCATTGCATCCAAATGAATTTCAGCATCCAGTACCCATGAAAGGTAGTTCTTTCCCGAACTATGAAGGACAACGAACTCAAGTTTAGTAAGATTAAGCATAATAAAGAAAAGAAAAATAATAATACCTTAGCCTTCAAATTTAGTCTTCAAACTTTGAGATGACAGAGTGTCGTGTTGATAACGTGTTATAAAATAAAGACTGAGTACTAAAATTAAACTAATACTCCCTCCATCCCATTTTATATGCCACATTTTTACTTTGCACTTGCATTAAGAAATGATGTAACTTTACCCTTCTACCCTTATTTAATGTTTTCTTATGTCAACTTTATTAATAAATGACAAGATTAATTAATTATTCTATCAAGGGTATAATAGACAAAATATGATAATTTATGCATAAATTTTATAAAATGACAAGTATTGTGGTCCAGCTATTTATAAAAAATGATGACATATAAAATGGGACAGAGGGAGTAACAACCAAGAAGGGAATAATGTAGTAGAGAGATAAAATAGGAAACTTTTTATCTTTCTTATTTTTTTGTTTTCTATATAAGTTACAATGTCTTTTATAGACATAAAAAGGGTACAATGAACATTCGTTAATTCATTTACAACAATAATATATAAATGTGTTATTTCTTACCAAATAAAGATATACATTTCAATTTTCACATCCACTAAAGAAGAAAAAGATGACATTAGAATCGGAGATGGGGGTTTTCCTTTTTCCCTAGAAGACAGCTTTTTATCGTCTATAATGAAGGTAAATAATTAAAGTGGATGATTTTCTATTATATATCTAAAAGGCCGCTAATTTGAACAACTAAAAATATAGTTTAACAATATCCTAAATCCGCTTTGTTGTTTTTCTATTAGTCAGAATCATTCAGATTCACAAGAAAGTTTCCTTGCCAAACATTCAAAATAGTAATAAATTAGGAAAACCGTTGGTGTCAACCTCAAATTAGTATTATTTAGTTATCTGTTGTTCCCCTTAAGTTACTCCCTATCATTGTATCCTTTCGTATAAAAAACAAAAGAATTATTTCTGCAACCAGAATTACTAAAAAAAAAAAAACAAGAAGAAGAGAGATAACTGTTGTTGAGGAGGAAAAAAGAAAACAATGGCCTCTCTTAGATGTAATTACTCAGTTATATTTCTCTTTTCAGTTGTGTTATTTGCATCTTTAATCCCAAAATTGCATGCCAACATTGGTGACTTTGACCCTTATTTGGAAAAGAGAGCTGAAGAAGCCCTCCAGTCTTCTCTTGATGCTTACAATGAAAATCCTGAACAACTTACACAAACATTCAACAAGGAAGTTGGAGAGTAAATGCTTTTATCACCTTTTTTTTTAATCTTTAATATTTTTATTCTTAAAAATATGGTAATAATAATAGTTAATATTGGTTTTTGTCTAATATTGCAGAACTCTCTTTAATGGCACAAGGAGGTATCTGAGGGAGATGATATGAGAAAAATGTTTTCATGATGTAAGAGAAAATGGAATTCTTTTAGAAATTACTATCTAATTTGGTTTTTCTGTTTACTGTAAAAATGCTCACATTGAGAAAATAATATAATCTCACCTTTGTAAAAGATGCAAGTTCAAATGATTTAAGAATCACTACTATTAATAAGGAATAAAGTCGAGCATAAGGATTCTGCAAACAACATATTGAAACAAGAGAGAAAAGTCCATGTCTCTCGTGTATATTAGATGCAACGAAACACAATACACCTTCCAAATCAACTACCCATAAGAAAAGAATCATTAATCCCACGGTAGAATCAAAGAAGAGTAGACTACAACTAAGTCGTGTTCATCTTCAGCTAAGCATGTCAATTAAACACGATGGACAAACTTATTCGTGAGCCACACCGAGTGGTTTTGGAAAAGGAATGAAAAGCAGACTACAAAACTGCATAGCTGAATGAAGCATAATCTAGTTTCAAAATACTTTTGGATGAACCTGATATCAGAGAAGATATTTTGCTCATAGTCATTCCATAACAACTTTTGCTCCAACAGCTTTCATTTTCTCAATTATTTGTTCTGCTTCTTCCTTTGACACTCCCTTCTTGAAAACAGCTGGAGATTTCTCGACTAAGTCTTTTGCTTCCTTGAGTCCCAAATCAGTAAAACTTCGGACTTCTTTGATTATCTTTATCTTTTGAGAAGACTCATATGACTCCAGTTTAAGTTCAAAAACAGTTTTCTCTGGTTTCTTTTCCTCCTTAGCTGCTTCTGGTCCCTTCATAGCTGCTGCTGCCAACCCAGCAGCCCCTGCCTTCATAACCCCAACCATTGGTTGCTCGGTCAAACCCAACTTCTTCATAAGAATGGAAGACAGTTCTGAAACTTCAACCAAGGTAAGTCCTGAAACTTCATCCACAAGCCTCCATACCCTATCCGATGGAGGACTGCGATGCTCCGTAGGATCAAAATTTGCAGGATCATAATCAGCTGGAAGCTTTCTCTGGTCAATCTCTACTTCTTCCTCCTCTTCTTCCTCTTTCCTAGCAGGCTGACCAAAGTGTCGAGTAAAGACAGTTGAGGTAACAAAATGGGAGTTAGCCACATTGGATTGAACAGATTGTCTCAAGAGTGCACAAGGCAAATGATGCCTCAGTCGTGAAATCAAACTCATTTCTAAAATTCTACTGCACAGGGAACTGTACTAGAAAGTAACCATTTACTGATCCTTATGAAAGCTCAATCAACAACCTGCAAAAACCAACAATAAGGTCATATGGAAACTCTAATTACATTTCCAAACAATGTAGTGACAGCACTTGGAATAAAAAAGACAAATAAAAAGTTTCAGGTGTGAATGAGAAGCAAGTTTACAAGTGTATATATTAAGCACAACTATAAATCTTTTATAGATAAAAGAAGATATATCAAGAAGAAGAAGATGGAAGCTCTAATTCCACTTCCTAATTATACAAGAACAGGTACGATAAAAAAGAACAAATAAAAAGTTACAGGTATGAATGAGAAGCAAGTGTACAAGTGTATAACTGTAAACATTACACACAACTGAAGCTTTTACCAGAAGAAAAAGATGGAATCTCTAATTCCACTTCCAGATTATATAGAGCACTTAGGATCAAAAAGAACACAAACAAAAAGTTTCAGGCATGAATTGGAGGCAAGTTAACAGGTGCATAACTGTATATGTTATGCACAACTAAAGCTTCTTACACTAACAAGTGTTAAGTGTTAACAAGTGCATAACTGTAACAAGTTGACAAGAGCATCCACTGTATATGTTACACTGGAAGTTATCCTCTGCACAGTGTACATACCAATTTACCGACAGAATCACACCCAGATATTAAACCAATCATATAAAATAAGTTTTTGAACAACTCCCTTAAACTAATACAGCATTTGCTTAAGTCCAGACTCCCTACATATATTACCAATTGTCTAATGGACAGCAAAAATATAAAATTTGGTGCTTCATTAAACCTGAGGAGAAAACAATACACTTTTTTTATTGTTGAGAACACAACAAAAAGTATTTTCTTTTGTGCAATACCTTTGTCTTTTCACTCCACAATAGAAAGGTTAGTCATGCTCTCTCAACAACCTATCTAAGTCATAAAAAAGTGTAGCTTGCAAACAACAGCAGACCCACAATTTAAAGGCCATGGGCTAAGTTGTGCGGACACTTCACTTTCGATGCCGCACCCGTGTCGGATTCTCCAAAAATACACTACTTTTGGAGAATCCGACACGCACCCATTGACATTTTTGAAGAGTCCAACCAAATCCAGTTAGGAATCAACATGTAAGGAAGCAATGAGGATGGCTTTTGGCCATAAACTGCTTCATAGAAGGTCATATGCATAGAGGAGTGGTAAGAAGTATTATACCACAATTCATCTAAGGAAAACCATCGTTGCCACTCCTTAGGCATCTCAAAGGTCATGCACCTCAGATAACATTCTAAGCATCTATTGACTGCCTCAGTTTGATCATATTGGTATCAGTCGGAGATAATTGGTTAAGCTTGCTTTTATATACTTCTGTCATTGTGTTGTCATTAAGATTGGTGTTTCTCATGATCATTAGTGATAAGTTATAGATATATGTGGTGAGCACCCATGATACAGGTCATTAATAAAGATACCCGTCAAAATGATTCATGTTCCTTTTCTTAATCCACACGGATTCTTTTTATTTTACCCTTTTGGCCTTTTCTTTGTTCACCATCTACAACACACCTGACATCTTCTCACTTAAGCATACATACTTTTTATTTTCCACAAGGTAAAGTGACGGCCTTTCACTAGGACATTTGGTTCTTCTCTATTGCAGCTAGGGACGAACCCCCATGAAGCAGACCCACTCCTCTATGCATATGACCTTCTATGAAGCAGTTTATGGCCAAAAGCCATCCTCATTGCTTCCTTACATGTTGATTCCTAACTGGATTTGGTTGATAGGAGGTAGCAGACAAGAGAAGCCTAAGTTCCACCTTGCGAGATCCTAGAGTAAAATGAAGTTTTTGGCTGATAAAGGGGAGGACTGACAGATCCTATAGTGTTGGTGATTAGGTCCACGTAAATTTCAGTCTTACGGGCTATTATCCTTGAGGTCTCATGCTTATCAGAAGCTTTTAGTCATGCTCTTTGGACCCTCTAAGATCTTAGTCAGGGTCAGAGCTATTGCTTACACTTTAAGAGTTGCCTATTGCCTCCAAGATCCACCCCAATTTTCACATTTCCCAGTTGAAAAGAAAGTTAGGATCTCACATTGCTTTTGTTGACCCTGCATGTTGTTCAAACTGAAGTTGGTCCTGTCCTTTTGGAGCCTGAAGTAGTGTTGGATAGAAGATTGATCCAGAAGCATGAAAAGGCTACTACTCAGCTTCTGATCAATGGTTTAGTACTGCTAATAAGGACAGTACTTGGGAGGACTATTCCTCTTTCAGTCAAGGAGGGTAGTTGATATGATCCTACTGTGTCTTTCTCAATTTGGATTTTGTAGAAGAAGTTACTTAGTTGTTGTTATGAACCTCACGGGAGCTGCACGTTAGTGAGAAGTCCGGCTGTTAGGTTGTTAAAACACCTAAGAGTTAGTTATCACTGTTTTCTGGAAGTTGTTTTCTTGTTCTTTTCAATTATGCAGATTTCATATATGTAGTTAGTTCCTGTCAATTGTAATCATTCACAAAGTATATCAATACAAACTTCTCCCTCTTTTCTCAATCAGTGTTTTCTATATCAATAGGCAAAGTTGTTCAAGAGCAATTCTCAATTCATTTTCTCTTTAGGCTAGCTCAATCTTTCCAATTCTACTTGTAATCACGTCACATCTGCTAAAGAAGAAGAAAGACGGCATTAGAACCGGAGATGGAGGCTTTTTCTCTTTTGCCCTAAAAGATAATCTTTTATCGTCTATAATGAAGGTAATTAAAGTGAATGGTTTTCTATTATATATCCAGAAGGCAACTAATTTGAACTACTATAAATATAGTCTAACAATATCCTAAATCCACTTTGTTGTTTCCCTGTTAGTTCGAGTAATTCAAATTCATGTGGCGTACAAAGGGAAGCTTCCCTGCCAAACATTCAAAAGTAATAAATTCAGATGACAACGGTAGACCCACAATTTAAAGGCAATGGGTGTTCAAACACCCACTGAGCTCTTCTTCCCTAGCTGCAAGAGAGAAATTTCAAATGTCCTAGTGAAAGGCCGTCACTTTACCTCGTAAAATAAAAAGAGTATGTATTCGTAGGTGAGAAGATGTTGTAGACAATGAACAAAGGAAAGGCCAAAAGAGTAAAACAAAAAGAATCCATGCAAATTAACATAAAGGAACATGAATCATTTCAACAGGTATCTTTACTAATAACATGTATCATGGGTGTTCACCACATATATCTATATAACTTATTACTAATGATGATGAGAAACACCAATCTTAATGAACACAAGTATATAAAAGCAAGCTTAACCAAAAGTTATCTCCGACTGATATCTATTTGATCAAGTTAAACACGCAAAAACGAAAAAATCAAATTTCAAACATGTCTAAAGTTGGAACTTTGCCCATAACCTAACTTGAGATGTGCAGTTGCCTAATTGTATTCGTAGTTTCGTGAGGGAGAAGAAGAATTGTAAGCTAAGCTATGGATTGTGCGGTGACGACTGACAAATACAGTGTCCACCACTTCAATAAGCGGTGGTCGAAATGAAACACTGAATAACTATCAGGATCCGCAAAATGCAAAATCAAAGTTTGAAGGAACCTCCATTAATACCCAAAATTAAGAAGAAAAGATGAATATTGGATAAACTATTTTGGAGTGACTGACCTTGAGTTTTGAGTTGACGAATCGATGGCAGCGGCAGTTGCAGACTGTTCGAATAACCCTTGCGGATGAATCCCAAAACCAGTTTTAGCCCTTTCTCCTAAAACCCAGGGGTAACAATGTCCATTTAATTAATTTCTTTCTTTATACACTTCTAAATTAGTAAATCTTTTAATTTTCATTTGTCAAAATTATTGATTATTTGTGTTTTTATTAGTGATTAAAAATAATATTTTTTTAATTTTTAATTGTATTATTTATTCTCTTTTTATAAAAAAATTATCCATTAAATAAATATTAAAATAGTTATTTAGAAAAAGAGATCTATATGATTCAATAAGAGGAATCTATTTCTTGAACAAGAAAATAAAATTTATAAATTAATGAACTTATTTTTTAGCCTTTTAACAAGCTTCTAAATAGTGGTATGATAAATTTGATCAAGGTTTAGGCCTCATTTGTTTGCACTTAATGGAGGTATGAATCTTAATTATTCAGATTCAGCTCATTAAGTACGTTTGGTTTTTAGGTCTAAATTTGAATCATTTAGATTCAGCCCATTAAGTTCATTTGTTTTATTTTTTAAAAAGTCTCTTAATGGGTCTGAAGAGTTCTGAACGAATAAGATCTGTAGGAGACTCTTAACAACATTCAGACTCATTTAATAAGTTATCAAAAAATAAATCAACGCTTCTCTGCTTTGGGCGTGCCTTTTATCTCATAACTAAAAACTTTCTTTATCTCTTTTCTCAATCAAACACCATTTTTTCCCTCTTGAACTGGTAAGTTTTCATAAATACTTTCAAGTTTTTTTTTATATTAATATTTTTCTTGTATTGACGTGTGCCAAGAACACTAGTTGCAATAATATTTTTGGTGTATTGTTGTTTATCAAGGTTTTTGAATGAAAATATAGTACTCCAAATCATGATTATTAAAAACAACGACTATGTATAAATATTTGAGGTCTCTTATTAGTATTTAATTGTCTTAGGCTAATAATTTTATTGAGACTCTTTGATTATCAAACTCGCTTGTGAGATAACACTAATATATATTGTTGTTGTTGAACTATGTACATTGTTGAGGTATTTTATTAAAATTTTGTTTTAAGCCATTAATTTTATTGAAACTTTCTATGATCAAATTCTCTGTGATATTACACTAGACATATTATTATTGTAGAACTATATAGTTTAGGTCTTTTATTAGTATTTTATTTTAGGCCACTAATTTTATTGAGACTCTTTAACCTTCAAACTTTGTAGGATCAAATTTGCTTGTGAGATTACTCTGTATATATTATTATTGTTGAACTATGTATACACTTGAGATCTCTTGCTTTAGGCCACAATTAACATTCAAAAATATTCATTATTTTCAAACCTACTTGTAAAATTACATTAGATATATTATTATCGTATTTTAATATTTTAATACATGTGAATCAAAGAGTCGGAGAAAAAGGAGATACTTTAACATACTACAACTAGATTAGTTTTTACTTCTATATTCTAAATATGAATATTTTGTCTTCATTTTTTATCTTTAATCATCTTGATTGTGTTTGTTTAGTTATTCTATGTTATTTTTTTAGTTATTTTATGTTGCATATGTTCATATGTTATATCTATTATAATTTATATTTCAGCTATGGAACAATCTAATGAAAATTCAAGAGTATTTTGGAAAAGTTTGGAGATAGATAAGACCTTTTTAGAAAATTATATACAAGAAATATCCTTGCATGGAAAACTTGGAAGTAGTTTGAAGATAGAGTCATGGAATAAGGTTAGAATAGCTATGGAAACCTGTCATGGCTTTATTGTTACCCAAAGACAGATGAAGAATCGTTTTGATTATTTAAAAGAAAAATATTAAGCTTGGGTGCCAATAACTAAAAAGACTGGCAATATTTATGATCCAGCAACCAATATTATTATGATGTCTAATAGTGAGTGAGATGAATACATAAAGGTTAGTATTATTTAATCAATTTTTTCTTCATTTTGCTGTTAAAAAAAAGGTTTGCGTTTCATATTAAACGTATGGTCTCTTATAGTATGGTCTCTTATATTTTAATATAGGGTCATCCAAAAGCAAAGACATTGAAGACTTCACCATTACCTTTCCCAGATTTGTGTACAAAACTTTTTGAAGGTTCTACTGCAACAGGAAATCATGGTTGGAGTTCAAGTTGTACCTATTCATGTCCTGGTGTCTCTTCTGTATCTACTACTATAGATATAGATACATCTGATGAAGTTGAAGAACTAGATAGTGACAAAAACAGTGAAGCTCTTAATAATTCTCCATCTCAATCTTCAGTTTCAGCTGGAAAAAAAGTTTTGGGGAAGAAAAGAAAATCTTCTTCGTCTCAATTGGAAATCGATGAGAAGATGAGTGCTGCTTTAGAGTTATTGATTAAAAAATATAGTGCACCTACATTTGAAGAATGTATGGAAAAATTAAATGAACTTAGATGGGAAGAACCATTATACAGTACAGCTGTTAGTATATTTTGTGAAAGTGACAGCTACAAAAAGCATAGATGACGCTAGAGGTTCACAAGTTAGAGAATTGGATTAACGTTATTGGGAAAAAAATAGGAATTCTTTAGTTTTTCTAATTAGCTAAAGTATATGTTAGGCATTGATAAAGTGATACCTTATTGATTATTTTTCGACTAGTATTATCATACTTATTGAACTTTTTGATATTATATTGTAACTATAAAATATTTTTATTCTTGATTTTTTTTATGTTATGTTTTATTATTATGATTATGTGTTGTGGTTAATTTTTTTTATAATTATGTAGATTTTTATGTTAATCAAATACACAACGTATTATGCTTATTATCGTGTATTGTTCATTATTTTTGTTAAAACAGTTTAGAGATGGACAATGAAGATCAAATATTATGGTTGATGAGCTTGTATTTGTGTAGAAAACGTCTTAGACTCAAGAATGTTCAAAGAAATAAAGACTTAACATCATCTTTATCTGGTCAGGATTACACACTGGAATTATTGTCTGGTTCTAGTCGACAATGTTTGGAGTTGATGCGCATGTCTCGTGATGCATATGTGCGACTGTGTCAATATTTTAGACATAATGAATGGCTCATAGATAGTAAATATGTATCTGTCGAAGAAAAAATAGCAATATTTTTATGTATTATAGGGCATAATGAGCGTTTTGTGGTTATCAAGAGAAGATTTCAACATTCTTCGCAAACCATTCACAAATATTTTCATGAGGTTCTTGAAGCAATGATGAAATTTGCAAAAGAGATGATATCATCTACATCGTCCAATTCAAATTCAAATATTTCAAGTGCTCAACAAAGATTACGCAGAATTTTTAAGGTATTATATTTCATGTTATCATTATAGAATTTTATTTAAATTTTTTGGTAAATTTTAATAGTTATATATTTATTTGTAGGGAGCATTAGGTGCACTTGATGGGACATTAGTGCATGCAGTTGTTCCCGCTAATCAACAAATGATGTATAGAGGAAGAGGAAAGGGTAAATATTATCAAATGTTCTAGGTATGTGCGATTTTAACATGATCTTCACTTATGTTTCTGCTGGATGGGAAGGCGTAGCAGATGACGCACGAGTTCTAACGGAGATTGTATCTAATCCAGATAATGGCTTTCCATTTCGCCCTCCTAATAAGATATACAACTTAAATTATTATGAAATAATGTTTAGCTTTTTTTGTGATTATTTGAACATTATTTTAATGACAGATAAGTACTATCTATGTGATGCGGCATATTCAAACACTCGAGGATTTCTAGCACCATATCGCAACGTTCGATATTGGTTAGGAGACTATCATCTTAGGTGTGCTATTAATAAGGAGAAAAAATTTAATCATGGTCATGCACAACTCAGAAATGTTATAGAATGTGCTTATGGAGTTCTTAAAACAAGATTTTCTATATTGGATAAGATGCCTCCATATTCTATTGATGTTCAGAGAGATGTTGTTATTGCATGTTTTGCAGTTCATAATTTTATTAGGAAGGAGCGTATAAATGATGACCTTTTTAATCAATATGATTCACCTCAATTAATATTTGACGAGGAAGAAGGAGAACACGAAGAAGTGTTGGATGAAACAAATGGACATGGTTGGACAACTGTAGATTCACAGATAATGAGTAATATGCGTGAAGAACTTGCATTTCAACTAATGCAAAGAAGAGGAAATACTTGAGGGTTTTATATTTTCATCATTTGATATGTTTTATAATATTTGAACATTAGAATTTGATCATACTATTTTATAGGTAATTATTAAATTATCTTATATCTGATCAATTGAATTGGAAAAAGATTTGATTAGTTGAATAATTCTTTTTTATGAAGAGATGTTTATGTTGAATTCTTAAAAATATTCATTATACAATAAATTTTACTTGCATATCATATAATTTATTTATTTTAAATCAAATGTAAACATTTAAAACTTTTTTTTATCAAAAGTAATATGTTTTGTTTGAAATGAAAATTTTATAATATTTTAATAATATATTGTTCAATTTCACATGCACATTCAGATATTGAAAAAAAACAATATTAATTATTTAGTGTTCAGATTTAGAGACCACATCTTAATATTCAGATGTGTATTCAGATCAAAACACCTAGATCTTAATGCAAATCTTAATATTCAGATGTGTATTCAGATTCAAACCTCTTAATCTTAATGGAAACAAATAAGGCCTTAATAAACCATAATTATTCTTCTACTAAAATAGATAAATATGTTTATAGTAAAATTGTGAATGAAATTCATGTGATAATATGCTTATATATTGATGTCATGACTCATGCTTATATTTTCAAAAAAGTTTAACACAATTGTGACCCCCTAAAGTTGGCACGATATTTCACTTAGACACCTTAACTGAGCGTTGTTCATTTCAGACACCTCATGTAAAGTGTCGATGTGTCATTTTGACACTTTTTTAATATCAGCAAAATGCTTAAGTCATTTGCGGCCCCTTAAAGTTGTCCGCATAATTTATTTAAACACCTCAACTAAGGCTTGTACCTATTGAACACCTATACCCCTTAAAATTCATACATATTTGACATTTTTTTACAATCGGCCAAAAATATGAGATGTGTGTACTACACTCGTTGTGACATGGCAAATTGATGAATTAAATGATGACATGTGGCATTTGAGTCCAAAAATTTATTTTAAAAATGAAATTCTAAATATTTTTTAACTATTTTAGTCTATTAAATTAACTAAAAAATTATAGAGAATATTCTAAAAAAAACCATTCACCCACCCATGACAACCACTCCTTTTTCTCTCATGTTAGATCCAAACGGCCAAACCGTAACATCCCCACACACAGTCCCTCTCTCAATCTATTTTTTCAACTATAATCTTCTTCACTTCATCCGGTTTTGGCACAAGGAATATGAATAATGTTTCACCGTATAATTATGAATTCATATCACCATAACCAGAAAAAATGGTATTATCTGAAATATTTTTCTGAATTTCATAAGTGATATTTTTTGGATTTGAAGAACTCTTCATTTCTTTTAACTATCAATTTTAATTAATTGATGCGATTGTTTATTTTTGGATTACACTGACATAAGTTTATGTCGGGAACGAACCTTGTTGGAAAAAATAAAATTTTACCATAAATTACAGTTCTTAAATTTGATTAAAAAATCTAACTAGATATCCGCATAATCGATGTTAATATATGATGATGAGTTGTGGTAAAGTTAAGAAAGAAGAACAAGAAGGTAAAAAAATGCCAAAAAACTATATTAAAAATCATTGATTGTTATAGTGTTTTAGATGAAAACGATGATGGTAAGGGGCAGGAAGAGATGGCTAATGAAAAGAGAGAGAAGAGAAGGGTGGATGGCGATAGGGGCGATGGCGCCGGAAATGGGTGGTGTTGGAAAAAAGTGATATGGCTAAAGAAGAAAGAAGAAGAAAGAAAAACAAAGAGATTGTTTTTTTAAAAAAATTGCTAAATATTATCCCTTCACGTGCTCATATGTATGTGTGTTGCACTCTCTTTGCCATGTCAGCGAAAAGTGTTTAATAGATACTCATTTTGAATAATAAAAGTGTTTAATAGATACAAGTTGTCACGCCCCGAGGCTACCCCATAGGAATAAACACGGGACCTAGGATCACAAGTGACCCCAAGCTAACCCTGAGCTGGCATATCATAAGCAAACTGAACATATCTATGAATAGATAAACTAATGCGGAAGCTAAAATTTGAGATAACTGAATGATGGGAAATACCCAATATTGGTCTGAATATATATATAAAATTATAGGAGTTTAGTGATACTGAACAACTACTCAAAAACTAACGCTGAATCTAATACTATGTCTGAAAAAGCCTCTAACTGACTAGAGTTGTTGGGACATGTCCCCAGCTAACCCTAGCAAAACTGAAACTGAAATGAAAGACTAAATCTGAAAATATGTTTATTGTCCTCGTAGTATGAGGACTCACCACTGAAGCTACTGAATGTGGATCGGAAAATGATCTATGCATGATATGAATGTTGAGGACCTAAACCTATATCATGAAAAGATGTAGCGCAGAGTATGTGTCAGTATTTGGAAGATACTGAGCATGCAGGATAGGATAAAAGCTGAACAAACATATAAGCTGAACAAAACATACTGAATAATGATATAATCTAAACATGGTGAAAATACTGATATATACCGAAAAGAACTGAACTGAATGCAATGACCAAGTACATAACATGCTGAGACTGAATACTGAAGTATAACTGAAAACCTGGTCAAATGCACTAGAGTCTGACTGTGGGAGCTACTAGTAACCTACATAACCACCACGTGAGCTAATTGTGGTGTCTGATGTATACACCAATTCGAAGGGCCCGATATACCTTGTCAAGGGTATAAAGGCATGACTGACGTGATCACTAAAACGGATGCCCAACAGAGGGGACTTATAAACCTACGGAGGCACGTAGTTCTGGGACTATGAGGATACGCTGAAACCCTAGTCCACTCGGTGCCAAGCCTACTCCCAACTGAATATGTATATGATACATTATGACTGAAATACTGAATAACTCAAAATACTGACATGCAAATATGATAATGTAACAATTATATACTGATAATGTGACATACAAAACTGGAGCATTTATATTTATTTAACTGACCTAGCATGTGTAATTCATGAACTAAGAAAATCTACATAACTAGGGTTCTGAATTTCATGCAAAGAACTAAGCAACGATTCCATGAAAACATGATAACCTGATTAGGAATACTCTAACAGCTAAATCATAACTAATATCTAAGGTTTTAGAAACCCTAGGTCTAAGCAAGATATAGTGAATCAAGAATCTGACTGAATTCTAGGGACCCAGTGGATGAAAGGAATCCACCAATGAAATACCACATACCTAGTGACGAAATCTACGGAGAAATCCTTCAATTTTGGGGTTGAAACTTGAAGAAAATCTGTTACGTTCTTAGAGAAAGTTATTGCCTCTTTTCTACTCTTTTGCTCTAAGTTTGGATGATTTTTGGTGAGTAAAGGTTCTGGGTATGTCTGACTAAGTTATTACGCTTAAATTGAGTAAAATGACGTAATTTAGGCATCAAATGATGTAGTTTAAGTGCCCAATGCATAAGGGAAAGGACTAAAATGACCCTGACTTAAATCTGACGAAGCCCATCTACAGAGGGAACGACGGTCCATCGTTTGGACTATTGGCCGTCGTTTGGGTTCGTCGTTGATGATCTTCTCAACAGGGCTTCACTAATATGAGCATAAATTTTTACTCGGAGATGGGATTTTAGCAAACTCGGTGGCGTTGGAAAGAGAATTCAATTATCTTTAATTTGATAGGTCATGAGCCACCTAATTGATTTTGTGCTAAAAGATATGACCGCTTGAAGTTGACCCAACAACTAATTCCCTTCAATTAGCTATTGACCCTCACATACGGTCCGTAGGTCCAACCACGGACTGTTTTGGTCGACCATGAGTGGGGTCAGACACCATAAACATTTGGTGCCCAACGACGAACCCCACCTACTGTCACTCCCCGAAGCTACCCCAGGACGCGGACACGGGACCTAGGATCACGAGTGACCCCAAGCTAACCCTAAGTTGGCATATCTAAAGCATATTTAAAAGAAATGATGTGCGGAAGCTAAATCATAAGATAAACCGAAATGATGGGGAATACACATATACAATCTGAATATATGAAAATTGAGAGTCTAACAACAACTGAAAAATCAAACTCAGTTACTAAAGCTGAAATTAAATATGTCTGAAAATAAACCTCTAATTGACTAGAAGTGCTGGGAAATGTCCCATCTAAATCTAGCGAAAACTGAAACTAAAGACTAAAAGCAAAAGAAACATGTCTGTCATCCTCAAGAAATGAGGACTCACCACTGATGTTGTTGAACTGGAGATCGGGAACCGATCTATGCGTTATCTGGAAGCTGAGGACCTGAACCTACATCACGAGAATATATAGCGCAGAGTATGTGTCAGTACTTGAAAGGTACTGAGCATGCATGATAGAATAAAGCTGAACAATATACATAACTGAACAAAATATATAACTGAGCAATGATATACGATAAGCATGATACTATACTGGAAATACTGAACATGAACTAACAGAATGCAATGACCAAGTTTATAACATGTTGAGACTGAAATCTGTCTGTAACTGAAAACATGGTCAATGCAATAGAGTCTGACTATAAGGGAGCTACTAATAACCGACATAAAACCACATCAACTAAATGTGGAGTCCGACGTATACGCCTCATCGAGAGGACCATATATACCCTACCAGAGGTATAGAGGCATGGCTAGCGTGATCACTAAATTGATGCCCATAGAGGGGACTTACAACCTACGGGGCACGTAGTTCTAGGACTTAAGGGTGACTGACCCTAGTCCACTCGGTATTAAGCTACTCCCAATTGATTATGTAATTAACAATTTATGACTGAATTTCTGTAACACTAGATAGCTCAAAATACTGGCATGCTAAGTGAAAATGCAACATTAATGTACTAATAATGAAACATTCAAATATGAGGCATGTATAACTGAGATAATTGACCTAACGTGTGTAATTCATGAACTAAAAGAACTACATAGCTAGGATTCTGAATTTATGAAAGAATATACGCAAAACAATACTAATATCGTGATAATCTGATTAGGAACATCAAGTAACTAATTCATAATAATCTGCTGAAATTCTAGAAACCCTAGGTCTAGATAATATGAAGGGTATCAAGAATCTAACTGAATTCTGGGGACCTAATGGGTGAAAGGAACCCACTAATGAAATCTCACATACCTGGTGAAGAATTCCACAGAGAAATCTTTTGATTTCGAGGCTGGAACTGATGAAAACTCATTGCATTCTTGAACTAAGGCTTGGTCAACTTCTCTCTCTAACTTGTTCTAAGTTTGATGATTTTTCGAAGAATGAGTTCACTAGGGTAAGTTCTAATTTGTTTACTAAGCTAAAACTGACCAAAACTACGTAGTTTAGGATTTAAACGACGTAGTTTAATGGTCCAACGAATAAGGAAAATACCAAATGACCCCTAACTTAAAAGTTATTGGGGATCACCGACAGACCAGACCGACATTCCGTTCTGGTCGGCCGTCGTTCGCGACTGGGAGCTGACAGCTGAGGGTCTTACCTACGGCCCTGGACCACGGACCGTGGTCTGACCTACGGTCTGTAGGTCCTAGCGTAGGCTGACCCTTAGCCAAATCTTCTAGGGGGGTTCTGGTACTGAAAGCTGGGGGCTGACCCACCGCCCTGGACCACGGACCGTGGCCTGACCTACGGTCCGTAGGTCCCGGCATGGGTGGACCCTTAGCTGCATTTCTGGACTGTTTATGGGGAGGGCTGCAGGTGGCCATCCACAGACCACCAGAACGAACCGTTGATCACCCTAGGGTCCGTGGGTGGCAACCGTGGGTTACACCTGCAACTTCTAGAAATCTGTTAGTTGGTCTGTTTCGGAATATTCTTCCTCGAATGAAGACTAAACTAGCTGAATAGGGAGGGAAAGAGTTGCAAACCCTACCACTAAATACTGGAAACTGATTTCTGACTAAACTAAGTTCCAAGAACATGCAAATACGCTGAAAATGCAAGTATAAACTGAAGGAACAAGATACTAAGACTGAAGCTACGCATGAATGACTGAAAAACTGAAGAGGAACTATTACCTTAAGCTGGAATAGAATCGTAGGGAAAGAGGTGAGGATACTTGGCCTTCATGACTGCTTCTGCTTCCCAAGTAGCTCCCTCTACGGACTGGCTCCTCCACAAAACCATTACTGAAGCATCTTCTTTGTTTCTCAACCTTCGAACCCGACGATCAAGAATCTAAACTAGTACATCCTCATAAGTGAGTCTATCATTCACAGCCACACTTTCTAAAGGTACTATAGATGCTGGATCACCCACACACTTCTTCTACAACGAAATGTGAAAGATCGGATGCACTGCTTCTAGTTCTGCTGGTAACTCTAACTCATAAGCCACCTTACCAATCCTTTTCAAGATCTTTTAAGGGCATACATATCTCAGACTGAACTTCCATTTCTTGCCAAATCTCATCACCCCCTTCACAGGTGACACTTTCAGGAAAACCCAATCATCAATTTGGAACTCCAAGTCCATTCTCCTTACATCTGCATAAGACTTCTGGCGACTCTGGGCTGTCTTTAGTTTATCTCTAATGAGATGAACTTTTTCCATGGCATCATGAACCAAATTTAGACCTATCAAGGCTGCTTCACCTACTTCAAACCAACCAACTGGAGATCTACATCTACGCCCATACAATGCCTCATAAGGGCCCATCTGAATGCTAGAATGGTAACTATTATTGTAGGCGAACTCTATAAGAGGTAGGTGATCATTCCAACTACCCTTGAAGTCGATCACATAAGCTCTCAACATGTCCTCTAAGGTCGAAATGGTACGCTCTGCCTGACCATCCGTTTGTGGATGAAATGTTGTGCTAAGATTAACCTGAGTACCAAGACCTTTCTGAAATGACTTCCAGAAATGAGAGGTAAACTAAGGACCTCTATCTGAGATGATAGACAAAGGAACCCCATGCAAACTGACTATCTCATGAATGTAAAGCTTGGCGTAGTCCTCCACCGAATTTGTAGTCTTGACAGCCAAAAAGTGCGCAGACTTAGTAACTCTGTCAATTATCACCCAAATGGAGTCATGTTGTCTGCGAGTATGAGGTAAACTTTGTAATGAAGTTCATATTGATCAATTCCCACTTCCATGTAGGAATGTTGATCTCTTGAGTCATACCTCATGGTTTCTGATGTTCTACCTTCACTTGCTGACAATTTGGGTACTTAGCCACAAAATCTGCTATATCCCTTTTCATATCATTCCACCAAAAGACTTCTTGTAGATCGCGGTACATCTTAGTGTCGCCTGGATGAATAAAATACCTAGAGTTATGGGCTTCTGCAAAAATCTACTGTCTCAACTCACCCACCTTAGGAACACATAATCGACCCTGATAGTGAAGCACACCATCTCCCCCTTGGATGAAAACCTCAACTTTTTGCTGATGAACTGCACCCTTTAGTTGAAGCAATATCAAATAACTGTCTTTATTTTCCTTAACCTCCGCTACCAATGAAGATTCTGACTCATTCTGAACTATTACACCACCATCTGATATGCTCATAAGGAGAACTCCCAAGCGAGCAAGCCTGTGAACATCTTTTGCTAATTCTTTCCTTTCTTCCTCAACATGTGCTACACTACCCATAGATAGTCTACTAAGAGCATTTGCTACTACATTGGCCTTACCAGGATGGTAAAGCACATTCATATCATAATCTTTGAGGAACTCAAGCTATCTCTTCTGACGAATATTCAACTCTTTCTGGGTAAACACGTACTGAAGTCTATTATGGTCTGTGAACACATCTACGTGAACACCATACAAGTAATGTCTCCAAATCTTAAGTGCAAACATCATTGCTGCAAGATCGAGCTCATGAGTTGGATAGTTCTTCCCATGCACCTTAAGCTGTCTAGAAGCATAAGCTATAACCTTACCTAGATGCATCAACACACAACCTAGGCCGACTCTGGATGCATCACAATAGATAACATAATCGTCTAAACCCTCTAGTAGAGTCAAAACAGGAGTTGTAGTCAACCTAGTTTTCAGTTCTGAGAAGCTCTTCTCACAATCATCTGACCACTGGAACTTAACCTTTTTCTGAGTCAACTTAGTTAATGGAGAAGCTATGGATGAAAATCCTTCCGCGAACCTTCTGTAGTAATCGACTAAACCCAAGAAACTTCTGATATTTTTAAGAGAGGTAGGTCTAGGCCATTGTTTCACTGCTTCTATTTTTTTAGAATCCACTAGGATCCCTTCGCTAAACACAATATGCCCAAGAAAAGCAACAAACTGCAACCAAAACTCACATTTGCTAAACTTAGCGAATAATTGGCGATCTTTGAGAGTTTACAGGACAACCCCCAAATAATTCGCATGTTCTTCATCATTCCTAGAGTAAATGAGGATATTATCAATAAAGACGATAATGAACAAGTCCAAATACTGCTTGAACACTCTGTTCATCAAATTCATGAAAGCTGTGTGAGCATTGATTAGTCCAAATGACATAACTACAAATTCATAATGACCATACCGAGTTCTTAAGGATATTTTTGGGATGTCACTATCTCTGACTCTCAGTTGATGATAACCGGATCTGAGGTCTATCTTCGAAAAATGACTAGCACCCTGAAGTTGGTCGAATAAGTCATTAATCCTAGGGATGTGATACTTATTATTGATTGTAACTTTGTTCAACTGCCTATAGTCAATGCACATTCTGAGAGAACCATCTTTCTTTTTCACGAACAACATTAGTGCACCCCACGGGGAAATACTAGGTCTGATGAAGCTTTTATCTAGAAGGTTTTTAACTGCTCTTTCAATTCCTTAAGCTTAGTTGAACCCATTCTATAAGGAGGAATAGAAACATGTTGGGTATCTGGAAGAAGATCAATTCTAAAGTCGATTTCCCTTTCGGGAGGAACTCCAAGAAGATCTTCTGGAAACATTTATGGAAACTCATTAACTACTGGAACTGACTCAAGAGTTGGGGTTTTAGAGCTTGAATCCTTAACCCAAACTAGATGATAGAGATAACCCTTAGAGATCATATTTATGGTCTTAAGGTAAGAAATGAAACGACCCATAGACGCTAAGCTACTACCCTTCCATTCTAAGATTGGTTCATTTGGAAACTGAAAACGAACGATCCTAGTTCTACAATCAACTGAGGAATAACAACAATGTAACCAATCCATGCCTAGAATGATATCGAAGTCTACCATTTCTAACTCTACAAGATCTGTTGAGTGACTTTTAGAGAGACTGTGACAGGGTAATTTCTGTATACCCGTCTAGCTATAACTGGGTCACCGACTGGAGTAGAGACTGAGAAGGGTTCTAAAAGAGTTTCTGGACTAACATTGAAGTTGACTGTTATATAAAGAGTAACAAAGGAGAGAGTAGCCCCTGGATCTAACAAAGCATAAACATCTAAGTTAAAAACTCGTAACGTACCAGTGACTACAGTAGGAGAATCTTCCTGATCCTGGCAAGCCTGAAGAGCATACAACCTATTTTGGTGTTGTTCGCCACTTGTACTAGTTGAGTTACCCTGCTGAGTCGGGCGACCTGCTGGTGCTGCTGAAGTTGTAGATTGAGACCTACCATTGTTGCCTCTTTGACCCTATTTAGTAGAAGGACAATCTCTCAACCTGTGACCAGACTGAACACACCCAAAACATCCTTCCTTTCATGCAAGAAACTCGCCCGAATGGTTTTTACCATACTTTGGACAAGTTGGGTAGGTTCTGGTGCCTGAAACACTCCCCTGAGACTTATAGCCTGATGCCCTACCTTTCTGATCCTATTGATACCTGGAAGATGGAACACTAGCTGGTGAAGGTGCTGGAGCTGAAGACTTTTGCTAAAACTGCGAGCAATTTTCACCACCCGATTTCTGTTGAGAATACTCATAGTTTCCTGTTCTAGCCTTCTTATTATCCTTAGCATGTTCCCTAAGCTTATCTCCCTCAACCTGCTGAGCATGAGTCATAAGCCTAGAGATGTTCATATTTTCCAGTAACATAGTATTACGACACTCTATTTTTACTAAGTCGAATAACCCATACAGAAACTTGTTCATTTGAACCTTGGAATCGGCAACCATGTGAGGAGCATACCTGGAGAGTTGGGTGAACTTGAGCCCGTACTCTTGGACTGTCATGTTACCTTGCCTCAAGTTCATGAATTCCTGAGTTCTTGCCTCCCTCAACTCTCTTGGGAAGAACCTGTCTAGAAAGGTCTCACTAAAGCATTCCCAAGTGATAGGAGATGCATATGTGCCCCTGTTCTCTTTCCATTGAGTATACCAGATATGAGCTACATCCTTAAGTAAATAGGATGCCAACCCTACCCTATCATTACCAGTCACTTGCATCACCCCAAAGATCTTCTTGACCTCATCAATGAAGTTTTAGGGATCCTTACCAACTTGCGACCCTAGAAACTCTGGCGGATTCATCCTAACAAAATCACGGACCCTAGCTGCCGTTGATCCATCACTAGCATTTGCAGGAACTGGAACCTGCTGATTGTTCTGGTTGGTCACACTCTAAGCCAAAATCTGAATGGCGTTTCGGAACTCTGCATTAAAAACTTCCTAATCTGGGACTGGAGGAGTTGCATTAGCATTACGGGCATTCACATTCCTTTTGTAAGCTCTACGAGTAGGCATGATCTGTAAGCGCATAACGTCGAGTTAGAAACAAGGAATTAGATCATACTTATGCACGATAAGAATATCTAGAAAGTGAAGTTTTCCTAAAATACTTCATAGCCTCCCTCTAATTAGATGTGGTGCACTTCACACCCATGAAAATGACTCTACTTAGTGCGACTTTTCAAACATCCTAGGACTCTTAAACCTAGTGCTCTGATACCAAGTTTGTCACGCCCCAAAGCTACCCCAGGACGCAGACACAAGACCTAGGATCACGAGTGACCCCAACCTAACCGTGAGATGGCATATCATAAGCATACTTAAAAGAAACAATGTGCGGAAGCTAAATCATAAGATAAACTGAAATGATATGGAATGCCCATATACTATCTGAATATATGAAAACTGAGAGTTTAACAACAACTGAAAAGTTAAACTCAAATACTAAATACTGAAACTAATTATGTCTGAAAATAAGCCTCTAACTGACTAAAAGTGTTGGGACATGCCCCCAGCTAAATCTAGCGAAAAGTGAAACTAAAGACTAAAAGCAAAAGAAACATGTATGTCGTCCTCGAAAAATAAGGACTCACCACTGATGCTGCTGAACCGAAGATCAGGAACCGATCTATGCATGATCTGGAAGCTGAGGACCTGAACCTACATCACGAGAAGATGTAGCGCAGAGTATGCGTCAGTACTTGAAAGGTAGTGAGCATGCATGATAGAATAAAGCTGAACAATATACATAACTGAACAAAACATATAACTGAGCAATGATGTACGATAAGCATGATACTATACTAGAAATACTGAACATGAACTAACTGAATGCAATGACCAAGTTTATAACATGTTGAGACTGAAATCTGACTGTAACTGATAACATGGTCAATGCAATAGAGTCTAACTGTAAGGGAGCTACTAATAACCGACATAAAGCCATAATATGGAGTCCGATGTATGCACCACATCGAGAGGACCCAATATACCCTGCCAGAGGTATAGAGACATGGCTGACGTGATCACTAAATTGATGCCCACAAATGGGACTTACAACCTACGGGGCACGTAGTTCTGGGACTTGAGGGTGACTGATCCTAGTTCACTCGGTATTAAGCTACTCCCAATTGATTATGTAATTAACAATTTATGACTGAATTTTTGTAATACTGGATAGCTCAAAATACTGACATGTTAACTGAAAATGCAACATTAATGTACTAATAATGAAACATTCAAATCTGAGGCATGTATAACTGAGATAATTGACCTAGCATGTGTAATTCATGAACTAAAAGAACTATATAGCTAGGGTTCTAAATTCATGAAAGAATATACGCAAAACAATACTAATATCGTGATAATCTGATTAGGAACATCAAGTAACTAATTCATAATAATCAATTGAAATTCTAGAAACCCTAGGTCTAGATAATATGAAGGGAATCAAGAATCTGACTGAATTCTAGGGACCTAATGGGTGAAAGGAACCCACTAGTGAAATCCCACATACCTAGTGGCAAGTTCCACAGAGAAATCTTTCGATTTTGGGGCTGGAACTGATGAAAACTCACTGCGTTCTTGAACTAGGGCTTGGTCGACTTCTCTCTCTAACTTGCTCTAAGTTTGATGAATTTTTGAAGAATGAGTTGACTAGGGTAAGTTCTAATTTGTTTACTAGGCTAAAACTGACCAAAACTACGTAGTTTAGGGGTCTAACGCATAAGGAAAAGACCAAATGACCCCTGACTTAAAAGCTATTGGGGGTCACCGACGGACTAGACCAACGAACCGTGGGTGGAACGACGGTCCGTTTTGGTAGGCCGTTGTTCGCGACTATGAGCTGAAAGCTGAGGGTCTGACCTACGGCCCTGGACCAGGGACCGTGGTCTGACCTCCGGTCCACAGGTCCCGGCGTAGGCTGACCCTTAGCCAAATCTTCTGAGGGGTTCTAGGACTGAAAGTTGGGGGCTGACCCACTGCCCTGGACCACAGACCGTGGCCTGAACTACGATTCGTAGGTCCCGACGTAGGTGGACCCTTAGCTGGATTTCTGGAATGCTTCTAGGGAGGGCTGCAAATGGCCATCCACGAACCACTAGAACGGACCGTGGGTCACCCTACGGTCCGTGGGTGGCAACCGTGGGTTGCACCTGCACCTTCTGGAAATCTGTTGGTTGGTCTGATTTTGGATACGGGGTGTTACATCTACGGATCGTGTGTCAGACCACGGACCGTTAGTGGCTTCCATGGTTCTTGCACCAAGTCTTGGAAAGATGCAAATTTTTTTCTCAAATCTGAGGTGTTACACAAGCCTTAGTTGAGATGTTTAAATGAATTATGCGGACAACTTTAAGGGGCCACAGATGACTTATGCCTCAGCAAAAATATATAACGTGTGTGTGTTACACTCGCAAATGACGTGTAAAGTGACAAATTAAACGATGACATTTGTCATTTATATCAAAAGTAATTTTTAAATAATTAATTTTAAGTAAAAATAAAAATTGACCAATAAATTAATGACATATGACCCAAATAATTACAAAATTAAATAAAATTTAAATCAATAACCCCCCCCCCCCCCACAACGTTGTCTTCACCCTATTCCTTTTGCAGGAAACCCCACCCCCACCCCCACCCCCGGTTGTCTTCTTTAACCGCCCACGCACACCAAATCCCCCCCTTCCTTAATCCCCCTCCTGATTTGTGGTCTGCGAAATACGCCCGCCCCCCGCTTGTCTAAATACACCAAATTTGCACACCATTGTAAAAAAAATTGTTTTCAAAAAAAATTACGATTACTTTCAGTACCTTTTTTTTTTTCGTTTGATAGAGAATGGAAGATGTTTTTTAGTTGAAAGAAATTTTAGCTTAGTTTAAACGAATTTACTCCTTTATTTTGTTGAAACCTTTATTCATAATGGATGAAATTTAACATGAGCAAAATGGTGGCTTAAAAATGGGGAAGAAGAAGAAAAATAATAATTAAAAATTAACTAAAAACCATTTCACGCGCTAGTAGGTGAGTGAATCATACTCATTACACCATTAAGGAAAAGGTGCCAAAATGACATAGCGGAATCCTACATAAAGTGTCTAAAATGAACATCATCCAGTTAAGGTATCTAAGTAAACTATGGTGTCAACTTTAGGTAGAGCTGTCAAAATGGGCTTAGCCCGCTAGGCCGGCCCAACCCAACCCTTGAATTAAATGGGGTTGGGCTCAATTTTTTCAACCCATTTAGGAACGAGGCTTTTTACCTCAGCCTCATTTGGCCCGCTGGCCTCGTAGGCCCAACCCGCAAGCCTCAAAGGCCAGCCCGTGGGCTGTGAATTTTAAAAATATTTATTATATATATATTTTTAGTAGTGTTTTACTTGTTAAGATTTTGTCAATAAATATTTTTAAAATATCAATATAAAATCAAGACTATATTTTTTACATATCTTTTACATTTTAGGGTCATTAGCCCACTAAATTTTCTTATTAGCCCAAGTTCATTACTTCATTATAACTATGAATCTTTGACCTCTTTTACTTTTATTTTTATGCCTAATTTTTCACTTCTCCTTTATTGTCTTGTTTATGAAAATAATGATCATGTAATGTTTTTTTGCTCGGATGAATCTTATGAATGTTATATCTTGGCTATTATGTATTTGTTTTGTAAATATTCACTGAAGTATGTGTAATTCATGAATGAATTTATGTATGTATTGATGTCGTGTCCATCAGACATCAACGCTCGTATCCTTTCTAAGAGGAAAACGTTGTCTATTTCTTAGTTGAAGGGTCAACCCGTCTCAACCCGTGGCCCGCTTAGGGCTGGGTTGGGCTGCTATTTTATCGACCCTTTAATTAAAAGGGTCAGCCCGTCCCAACCCATTTAACTCTTTTGCCCGTTAGAATTGGGTTGGGTCAGCCAATTTTGACAGCTCTAACTTTAGGGGGCCATCAATGAGTTAAACCTTTCAAAAATAAAGTGTCTAAAATTGCATGGAAGCACATGAAATAATGTTAAAAATAAGAAGGAAATGAAATATAAATAATATAAAATAAAAATCAGTAAAATAATTTAAAATAATGAAAATAAAAAATAAATTAAAACAAAAAAACAAAAAAAAATTAAAAGAAGAAATTAAAAATTAATGAGCTTTGTAATGACCTAATGTAATTATGATCAACTCTTCAAACATAAAAATTGTCAACACCTCCCAAAGAATATTCAATAATTTTCCTTTGCTTTGTAAATCGTAACAGCCCAAAAGGCCTAAGGAAGACGAAGAAAAGGTGGGAGATGGAAACAGGGAAGATTATAGTTGAGAAAGTAAGAGGAAAATCAACACTTACTAAATGCTTTTCAAAGTATCCCCTCAAATTCATCAACCCCAAAAACGTCGGTTACTCCTCCCCTCAAAAATTCTTCTTTTCCCTTCTTTCTAATCAAATTGATTTCTCTCTCTGTTAATTTCATAGGTGGCTCCTTCTCAAACTGATGTTGTTTGGATTTACGCCATCACTTATGGTGGAGGAATTGTCTCTGTATGTCATCAACAATTGTAAATTTGTTTAACCAAGTTGAGGCGATTTTCACATTATGGGTTTTATTTGAATCTAATGTTATGTGGCCATATTTCTAGGGAGATTCTATTGCATGTGATATTACGGTGGGAGATGGTTGCACCACTGTTTTGACTACTCAAGCTTCTACTAAGGTTAAAGTCTATCGATAAGTTGATTGTATATTAGCTGTGTGGCTTTTGTAGCTTGTTTCATGTTCTAATAATACTGTAAAATTTTCATCGCAGGTGTATAAAGCTGTGGGAACAAAGATCTCTGAACAAGTGTTGGAGGTAATGCCATTCTAAAAAATTACTCCCTCCATTTCAATTTGGTGTCCTGCTTTGACTTGACACAAGGTTTAAGGAAATACTTTTGAATCTCGTGGTGTGATATGTCAAATGTACAAAAATGTCTTTTAATTATGTGGTCTTAAACATGCCACGTAGAGAGTTGGATTAAAGAGTTGCTAAAAAGAAAAGAGACACTCTTTATGAAATAAACCGAAAAGGAAAGTAGGACAAACAAATTGAAAAAAAGGGAGTAAATGATTCTTCACCATTATATTTAGGTGTATAACTTCTTAATGCATTCAAATAGATCCCAAAAATATGGTACTTGCATAGTACAATAACAACAACATATCCAGTGTAATCTCACAAGTGGGATCTGTAAATGATAGAATGTACGTAAACCTTACCCCTACAATAACAACAACATATCCAGTGTAATCTTGCAAGTAGGATCTAAAAATGATAGGATGTACGCAAACCTTACCCCTACCTTTGTGGGGTAGAGATGTTATTTTCGATAGACCCTCGACTCAAAAGATTTGTAATCAAAATAGGATGGAAAGGAAAATAACAATAGGAAAATAGCTAGATAAACAAAGCAATCGAAGTAACAAGTAGTAGTAAAATTGAAGAAAAAGATACTATGCAAATACTAGGTAAGACTACTTTTCACCTTAATCCTTCACCTGCAAACCTCCCTATCTAAGGTCATGTCTTCAGTAAGCAAAAGGTGTATCATGTCTTGTTTGATCACCTCTACTTGTTCTTCTTTGGTCTGCCTCTACATCTGGACCTGTTATAGCCAAACTCTCACACCTCCTAACTGGTACCTCTATGCATCTCCTCCTCACATCCCCAAACCACCTCAACTTCGCTTCCTTCATCTTGTCCGTCACAAAGGCCAATCATCTTGTCCTGTAACTTCGTTCCTAATCTTGTCTCTCCTACTATGCCCGCACATCCATCTAAGTATCCTTATCTTCTGAATATGTGCGTCCTTCACGGGACAACACCAGTGGCGGAGCCAGGAATTTCGCCAAGGGTGTTCAAACTTTAAAAGAGTCAATAATTTTTTTTTAGCGAAGTGGGTGCACAAAACATTTTTTTTTACTGATGAGTGGGTACACCCAAATTAAAAATTAAATTACATATCACTTAATAACTAAATCATACGAAAACTTAAAATGATTAAACTATCGATGGTATAAATCAAAACTAATGGAGAAAAATCAACAAAAACAATTTTAGCTACTAGTTGAATATACTCCCTCTAGTTCATATTAAGTGAATTGTTGAGACTTTATTCATGATTGAAAACAACTGAATGTTTTGAAGTTCGAGAGAATAGTTAAAACTTTTGTTTTCATATTTAACTTTTCTTTAATAAGATTCTTAACTATTTTACTTTTTCTAAAAAAATAGTTTAGAAATAATCAAAAGTATAATAGTGGATAATAATCTTTAATTTTATCTTCAAAAAAAATTCTTGAGAGTGTTATACCTAATAATTCACTTAATATAGATCGAAAATATAAAAAAAAAAATCTTAATTATTAGGTTAATCAAAATTTAAAACGAACAACATAAAGAGGATACGTGGGCTTCTATTTCTGTGTTTTTTGTTTAAAAAATAGATTGTGTTAAAAAAACATAGCTAGTGAGGATCGAACAGGGGCGACTGTGTCTGTGTTTTTCTTTAAAAAAAATAGATTGTGTTAAATAAATGTAGCTAGTGAGAATCGAACCGCAGACCTCAAAAATGAGCATGCTTACCGCCATACTACAAACATTTATTTTCTCTAAGGGTGTTCAATTAGTTATACATCCAGATATTAGACAATATTTTATCTATATACACGGTATAATTTTCCGACGAAAGGTGTTCGACTGACCACCCTTACTTGGCTGTAGCTCCTCCCCTATACAACACTCTGCCCCATACAATACTGTAGGTTCATCACATTCTTATCACATAATAGCCCAGATGTGAGCCTCTATTTCACCCACCCCTCTCTAATATGGTGGACGATATCATCGTCAATTTCTCCATTTTCTTAGATTATAGGCCCAAGATACTTTAAACTCCCCCTCTTGGGTATGACTTATGAATCAATCTTCACTTTTACCTTTGTTTCATATGTTACGTCATTGAACTTGCACTCTAGGTACTTAGTTTTAGTCCGGCTTAACCTGAAACCTTTAGATTCTATGGTTTGTCTCCAAACTTCCAGCCTATCATTAATTCCTCTGCACATCTCGTCTATCTAAACTATGTCATCTGGGAATAACATGCACCACGACACATCCCATTATATATGTCTCGTCAATTCGCCCATCACTACGGCAATAGGAACGAGCTAAGGGATGATTCTTGGTGCAACCCCCATCATGATCTAGAGTGTTCTGAGTCACCTCTCGTTGTTCTTACTCGGGTCTTGGCTCCATCGTATGTCCTTAATTTCCCTAATGCAAGCCATATGTACACCTCTAGACTACAAACACCTCCCTAGGAACCAAAGTGTTGTATCAAATTTGATGATGCAAAAAAAACAAGCGAATGCTAGATCTTTAGAGAGATAGTTGAAGGAGAAGAAGATAAAGAAAGAAAAGAAAGAAAGGGAAATTGAGAACCTGAAATTGGTGTCAAAATGGTTGAGCTGGAAATTGTGTGTAAACGGAGTCCTTGATTTTGAAATAGTCCGCATTAGTTAATATAGGTAGCTATCAATCAAGTAGGATAGATAGAGTTATGAGCTAACTTGCTTTCAAATGTGATTGTACTTTATGTATTTTAAGAAATTGATATGGTTAACTTATGAAAGAAAAGACATACAAAGGATACACAACAACTTCCACTTCTAGATACATCCATAATAAAAGATACATAATAGCTTCCACTTCTGGATACAGCCATAACAAAAGATAATGTGGTGTGATCATTGGTTCTAAATTTAAAATAAGGCCTCTGCCTGAAATTTGATGGTATCAATTCCATTTCTTTTTTGATGACTGTGGTGTTTGGGTTAGCTTTCACGCACCTCGATTAATTCCACAGGATATCTGTCACTTTCCACCAGCAATAGGTACCAAGTAACTCTATCCACCAAGGTTAGGGCATATGGGAGGAATTAACTAGGGTCTGTTTGGAAAGCCACCAGTTAATTGGAATTGGTGTAATTACTAGGGTAGTAATTACCAACCTAGTAATTACGCTGACCTATTTGTTTGCATAGTATAATTACAGTGTAATTACAAGTGTACTGTTTGGTTGCACAAGTGTAATCATAAAGTTATATTGAATTTTTAAAATAAAAATTAATTATTTAAAATTAAAATTCTATAAAAATAAGGGCCTTTATAAATAATATTAAATTAAATATTTATGATATATATTGTCTCTTGAAAATATATTAATTAATAAACATATGTTAACTAATATTATAAAAAAATAATTGATTTTTTTTTCAATTTAGTATATTTTAATTAAATTAATCATAAAATTAAAAGTACATAATTTCTATGAACTTTGTTTGACAAAAAAATTAATATTATAAATATAATATCAGAAAATTATAAAACATTTGACAAAAAGATAATCTATCAACTCTAACTTAAAAAAATAGCTTGTAATGTAAAATATCAAGTCAATAGCATGGAATTACATGAAGTAAAAGTTGAGAATAAGATGGAAACAAAATATAAATAATATAAAAAATAATATAAAAAATAAAATTTAGAAAATATTAAAATAAAACAAATAAAAAAAACAATTTAAAATAATAAAAATAAAAAATACATTAAAACGAAAAAAGTTCAAACAAAAATAAAAGGAAGAAATTAAAAAGTAATCTTGTAATTACACCATGTAATTACCAGCAATACACAGCCTCCCTTTGTGAATTGGAGAGTGTAATTACACCCTACCAATTACACCCAATTACCTGATGACCAAGTAATTGCATGCCCAACCAAACAGGACATACAGTGTAATTACACCAATTACACCAAATCCAATTACCAGGGTGACTTTCCAAACAGGCCCAGAGTGTTTTTGTTTCCCTTGGATTTGAATCGGAGACCTCATGACTCTCAACCAATTCATTGACCCCTAGGCCACACCCTTGGGTGCATATCAGCTAGCCATCTTAGTATTTATTATCTTTTGTTTTTGTTATTTATCATTTTGGATCCTTCTAACTATCTAATTTGATCCCTAGCTAGCCATCTTAGTAAAAGTGGTTGTTATGATGTTGTAGGCAAGAATAGGAAGCAATGCCTTTTTGGCTGTAATTCCAGATCCGGTGACCTGTTTCTCCACTGCAAAATATTCCCAGAAGCAAGTGTTCAAAGTTATGTCAGACTCAAGTTTGCTTCTTGTTGATTGGATAACTAGTGGCCGTCATCAAAGAGGAGAAAAATGGGATTTTGATCTTTATAGGAGCATGAATAACATCTTTCATAATGGTGATGAGCCTTTATTCCTTGATACAGTAAGTTTCTTTGTTTATCAGTCTCTATTTTTTAATGTGTAGAAAGTAGTAAACATTTTTTATAAAGTACAACTACATCAGGCTCTTCTGTTTCAATCTGCCCTTTCCATAGCAAGAAACATAGATATCTCATTTTGCTTAACAAGAAACATAGATAGTCACATCTGTAGGAATTTCACTTTTAGATAATTGGAATAAATACTGTGGGTTTTGCCTTTAACCTGTCCGTTTCGGTTATCACACTATTTTGTTGTTGTTCCTATTTCTTTTTTTGAAAAAATGCTTTGTACTGCTTTCCTCATCAATTGCCATGTTTTCGTCACTGCCGTTTTCCCTTTCCATATTTATTTTGATTTGCTGCACTTGAGCCGAGGGTCCTTCGGAATCAACCTCTCTACCTCCACAAGGTAGGGGTAAGGTCTATGTACACTCTACCCTCCCCAGATCGCAATTGTGGGATTTCTCTGGGTATGTTGTTGTTGCCTTTAACCTGTCCATCACTTCTTTTATTGCCTTTATTTCATGCAATTTTATTTTTTTTTTCTCTTACATCTTGGCTCTATCTTACATAACCTGCTATGTATAAGCAATCTTAGCATCATCTAAATTAAAAGTGTCAACAAGGAGCGGATATTCCTTACAGACGTCCCCTGGATGGTTGTAACCCTGCAAAATCTGATACATCCAGTACTGGCATAACAAGGAAACTAAAACAACAGAACATGGTATCATGAATTGCTAACAGGAAAGCCATAAAGAAAAAAAGAAGGAAAGTAGCTAAATGTTTTTAAATTTTAACCACGGTAAATGAAAAAGCTTATAGAGAATAATGCTATGCTTTCTCAGCTCCTATTCTTCTTTTCTTACTGGTCTCGTTGACAATATTGCTAGGAATTTTTCAGTGCTTGGCAGTTTGTCCTCATTTGCCTCATATAGCATTTGGAGAAGAAAACTTTTCCAATTGACCCCTGCCCTCCCAAATTAAAGAAGACAGAGAAGAACTAGAGAGACAGGACTGCGGCAACAACTTGAACAATTATAATGAAGTAGCAACCTCTGCCTTATTTCTGATTAAGGCTGTTGAGTAACTATGTCCTAGTCAGTTCCATCTTTTACAACTTGCACCGCACAGGGGCGGAACCACATTTAATGGTGTGGGTGTTCGAGCACCCATTAACCCTGAGCAGAAAATGTGTTTTTGTATATAGAAATTTTAAAGACACTAGATAAATATTTTGTGTGAGCACCCATAGAATGAAAGAATGGACGAGTGCCCTGGTTGAGCCATTATTTTTTGAGCTGCCAACCTCAGAGAATATTGGGTTCGACCCTCGGCAACAACACCCAATCATATTATCAAAACGGGCTGATTCTTCTTTTTAATTCTTATTTCCCTAACTTTTTATTTTCTTCCTCCGTCGCTGACATTCTTTTTTCCTTCCACTCCTCTTTTTCCTTTCGTTAATTATAGTGGCAAAACATGGAAGAAAAATATACAATCCAATAAAACAACCATCTTTAGTTTTAAATTCAAATGCTTTATCTTGATTGATAATGTGCAAACATAACCTTTTGGTTCAATTTTGGGATGTTTTCTAAAGCAGTTGAACTTATTACTGATTGGAGCTTTTGCATAGATTCTATGGTGTTTTGATTTACAAAATTGGTATTTAAGAAATTGAGAATTTCTGAGAAATAAATTTTAAAAATTTACTGACTTGCGTTGAGTTTTATGGGTATGTTGTATAACTTGGTCTTTCAATACCTTCCTCATTCATTGACTACAGAAAAATTGATTTATGCAACCTTTTTCATGATTCTTTAAATAGTTGTCTAGTTTGTTAAGTAAAACTTAAGATTTCTACAAATAATGATAATATTATTTATCATTTTACAAATACCATGGAAACTATATGAGAACGATAGTAGATTTCTTTTTTTGTAACAATAATATTAGTTTCAACTTGCTCGTAAAATTATTTTTAACCATCAAGTTTCAAGTAGTTGTGCACTTACGGTGTGTAGCTAATTACATCTATAGTCGTTGAGCACCCACTACCTTAAAATCCTAGATGACACTTATGGTATAGTAGTTGCTAACCACTTGTAAGTTGTAACTAATATATGTGTGAGGCACACATTTGTCTATCTGGAAACGAGTCATAAAAATGATGTGCCATATCTCTTCTCTGTTTTCCAACTATGGTCTACTAGATGTAGTCCAAAAATCTGTTGTACTGACCCCGGCATCTCCACCCTAGAGACTTCCCTGCCTCTTAGCTGGACCCCTGATGACTGCTCTCTACCTTCTCTTTCTTTCTCAATAACACAGAACCAGCCTTTCATTTAGGGCATGACTCATGATGTTCCCTTTCCATCTCCATAAGGGTCTTAGCCACTAACGAATATCACTTGATCGATTGCATATCCACGGGTGCTCCTTTTTTTCCAATAGGGAATCTCCCTCACACCGATCTTCTATTTCAAATGAGATATTTAGAGTGACTCATCTGAACATCATGTTTTTCATGTCATGCTGCAGCTATTTAACTGTTTTTCTTTTAATCAGGCATTGCTAGAACAAGGAACATGTTCAGATATAGCTGAGCGTATGCAAGACTATCAAGTGATCGCAATGGTGATATTACTGGGGTGTGTAGGTTACTCACCTGGTACTTATATTCTTCACTCCCCCATTGACATTCCTTTTCAGGTTCTTAGTGTTATTTTTATTTTTTAAGCCAGCATTCATTTGTTTTGGAAAAAAGGAAGATCAACTTTTGTTACTTGTTTGCAGGCCAAAGTTGAAGCACGTTCAAAACCAAATCCAGGAAGATGTAAAGAAAATAATGTCTCAGAGTTTACACATGCCTACAATTGGTTCAAGACAATCCACTAGTAGACATAATGATCATCACTTGACCAAACCAAGTTTTCTTGCTTCCTGCAGCATATTTGGTCCAAAGGTAACATACATCAACACCTACTCCATCTCTCTAGTTGTCTTATATGTGAATGACCTGTGAATTTCAGGTCTAGTTGTTTGAGCTTATCAATTAGGTCTTTGTGCAAATAAGGCCATTCATTTTCTTGATATACCTTACCTATAAATTTGACAGTGTTATCTATTCAATCTACTTATTGCTTTAACTACCAAGTCAACCCCAAAATATTTTACTTGGGTTGTGCATGTGTTGCTTTCATCCTCATTTGATTTATTTTGTACTAGTTTTCTTTTTTTCTTTGTTTTCTTCACTTATTGGCCCCTCTCCATGTTGGTCTTCCAAGACTTCAAAAATATCTGACACATAATCCTTTAATTGCTACTCTCTCCGTTTCACTTTGTTCGACACATCTACAATTTCTAGAGGTGACCACATTTTTCTTAAATATTTTTTCAATATATTTTGAATTTATCAGTTATTTTGACATATAGTACTTCTTATATTGTTTCCAAATATGCAAACTTTATTTCCAAAAACTTGGAAGAATATCTGGATTCACACCAAAAATTAAGTACTTTGACCTTCATACTCCGAATGATGCCAAACAAAGTGGAATGGAGGGAGTTCTCCACTTGCAATCTTGTTGTGCTGGGCTGCATACTGTTCTAGTCACAGAAATACAACGTCGGAACTAGTACCATCACCAAACTTCTATCTCTGTTAGACATTCTGTTTTGAACTTCTTTTCTACTGCATTTTATTTCTTTTCATACCTTGGAATTTGATGAAAGTATTGTTTACCTACCATTAAGAAATTAAAAAAAAATCGGCACTAGTATTATAATCTAAAGATGCTCTTCTCATGCTGTTAACTTTTGTTGAAAAGAAAAACTGTTAACCATTTTCAAGTGCAAACCAGAATTCACTTCCATGTTATGGTTCATAAGAGATATATCCTTGCAGGGAATTGGAGTTGTTACTCGAATAGCTGCCATGACAACTGAATCAGTGTACAATTTTCTGCAACATCAGTTGTCCAGTATGGAGCCACTACTTGGTGTCAAGCCATATTCTTACGCAAGTTAATAAACATTTTCTTGTTCACTTTGATTGACATGTAAGTAAAGATCCTTTCCATTTGGCCAAGCCCCATTTGACCATTTTGTTTGTAATCCTTGTATCTAGAGATTTGATTCTTTTTTTTTTCGATTGGAGAAAGTTGAATTGGTGTCTAGTTCTGCATCTGAATTGACAACCAGCATCACTGTTCATGTCATGTTTTTTGGTTTATGTGAAGATAAAGGTGGTATAGGATGCATGAAAAGAACCGAGATCTTATTCTTGAAAATACATATGTTCAATTGCCATTCTGTTAGCCATTTGCATAATAGGCTAGTATGGAAATTATGGAAGATCTTCTTTTACTATGAGTGTATTTTCACTAACATGACCATCCTAGTTGCAGGTATGCACGGATGGATCACTAGCTTTTACAATGAGGAGGAAAGTTCTCACTGTAAACCGTCTCTGGCTAGGTATGCGCGGATGGATCAGTAGCTTTTGAACATGGGACAACCATTTAGGTGCTTACCGTTCATCGAGATGGAGTATAACCGTGCCAGATGAAGAATCTTAAAATGTTGTCATCTCCAACAGGTTGTAGCATTCAAGCTGAACTGAAAAGTCCTATTTGGAGCAGCATGTATCCTATCTTGAGGAATCTTATAGCCTGTTTTGTTGGGCTTATGCCTTTTTCTTGGGCGGCTTAAACACTTTTGTTTTGCTTAAAGACTACAAAAATGCTTTAAAAGCCAATTCAAGCAGGTTCTCAGTAGCTCAGTCGGTTAGCTACCAAACTTTCTCCGTTATTTCACCTTCCCTACCCCCAATTAAAATTTTATTTGGAAGAATTACCTACATACACCTCTTTATTTACAATATTTTCAATTAGTTCCTACCATTCTAAAATATTATAAAAATCCCTTATTTTCCCCAAAAACCCAATCTTCCGAATTCATAAGTCATCTACTCCAAACTGACGTTTCCCCATTCCTATTTTCACCTTTTCAATTTCTCCCTATTTTCACTTTCATAATCTAATCAGTTACATCCTTCAACACAATTTGAATTTCAAAATCTCTCTCCAGTCAATTAAATTTAACTCAATGAATAGGTAATTTTCGTCTTCTCCATTTTGCAATTTGTTATTTTAATTTTAATTTTTCATCATAAATTTTCTGATACATATGGATGATGCTTTTTCTATTAGTATTGGGATTACCCAATTAAACTCATCTAACATTGATCGAATTTATTATTCTGACGATGATAATTGGGTTGAAAACAAATCTAAACGTTTGCATGATCCATATCAATGATGAATCAAAATATTGAGAAGGCGAAGACGAAGAAGGATGTACCTTCATCTTCTAAAACGGATGTGGAAAAAAATCCAAAAAAGGGATAGAAAAGTTGCATCTGCAATTTCTCGGTCTACACTATCCAGGATATATATTTTCCGTCTATTTACGTTATTTTGATGTTTGATATTGCTTTTTGTTAGTTGCTTCAAAAATCTATACATTATTGATAAAGTGATGTTCTCATATTGCTATGTATCACAATTTAAATGTATTATGTTGGTACATAAAACCCTAGTTTTGTTCTCTATTTGAATAGTTGTTATAAATGTATTAAGTTATAAAGTTTATCGTGTACAATGGGCGGCCGGTAATATGTAGAATGTTGTATCATATACAACATAATTTGTACTTAATACATAAATATTGCATAATGATGAGTATATGAAGTTATAATTAATATCATATACAATTTTTGATACATTTATCTCCAAAAAAGATTTTTAATTCAATTCATTTTTTTTCCTCTCCACCCGGACCAACCCACCGACTCGGCTTCTTAGATTTAAGGTGATTTGTGTATCGAGTATCGACCTCAACGATACTATTGTTTTGTACCATTATGAAAGAAGATCCGGGCAAGATATGCACCTCTTCAGGAATGAAAAAAAAATCGATCTACTTTCAAGTATTTAATTAGCTCGGACTTGTTTAGTATTAAATTGAAACTAAGACAAAAAGAGCTCTTCTTGCGAAGAAGCCCGTGCATCAAATACGATTTTTATCCCTATGTATCAGATACACAGATAAGATACTTTGTAGTTGCAATATAAATATTTGTACGCCTTAACCAAATTCTCTATTTAACATATTCATTATGGTAGGTAGATAAAATTGAAGTTTTTTTTTTTTTGATAAGATCATTTACACGAAACTCAACTACATATTTTTTTAATAAAAAATCTGATATGTTAAACGTGTCCTCATCTGAAAGTGACAAGTCACAACTCTCAATTTTTAATTGCAACCTTTAAATATGCATTATATTTATCTATTTATTTTTAGATTTTGGTGGCTATTTAGCTTACGTAAGAGGATATGGAAGTTTTGTTATGAAAAATAAAAATTACAAATAGAATGACAGAAAAGAAATAAAGTGTTAACTACAGCACTGCCAACCAAACCTCATATCAAACAAATATGTAAAACTAAGCATTTTTTTCTTTTCTAATGTGGTTATTTATGATTTAAAATTTAGTAGACATTTTAGACACAGAAAATATGATATTTAAAATAAATTAAGTAGTGGGCATTTGATCATAAAAAAAATCAAATGTTATTCATGTTGGTTGAAATTTTGAAAGTAGGAATTGGAGTAATAATTGTGTTTGACAGTTTGACAAACTTACAAAAGAATATTTAGAATTGAAATGTATTTTTTAAATATGATTTATACCTTTTCGATCGACTAAATTTCTAAAACCTAACAAAATAATCAAACTTGATTAACCTACTTGAAATTGAAATTGTCACGATCAAAACTTCTCAGAACGTGCGAACACCTACTCTAACACCTAAATAGGAGAACATTTAATCCCAAACGGAATCATAACATGAAGAAGTGAACAATATAAACCACACAACCTTTTAAAAACTCCAAAATACTCAACTTCGTCCACTAAAATACTCTTTTTTTTTGTAGAGAAAATACCATGAACCCTCCTAAGAAACCAGTCTAAACAGGTACAAGAGCTTCTAAGAGAATAAAATATTTAAAATTGATAAGACACGTCTCCCACAATAAAGGAAGAGAGGCAGAAGCTATCGGAAATCACATTCGTCTTCACCTAAGAAACATTCACTAATCCTACAACAGACTATGCCAAGTGGCATAACAAGAGTAGTATTAGTACAAACAAAATGTATTGGTAGACATTATCGATCGATCTGAATCCATCATAAAACATCATGCAAATAATCAAAGAAATATTAAACTTGGAAATAACATTAAGACACCGATCCACTCAGCCACCACTCTTACTATTGGTAGCATTACCTTGAAACTCATACGCCCAACCTCAAGTCACTCCACCTTCTTCCACTATCAACTCCACCATCTAGGTCATTCCGCTCTCACATCAGATCATAACATAACCCTTCTATCACATATAGATTTCTCGAATACAAGACCACTGCTTATAATTCTGTGAACCAGTCTACTACTATCCCTCAAGCTCTCATGTCGACACCGTAGCCATTGGCCAATTTAGTAAACCACTTGGCAAGATTTTACTAAACCACTTTGGCTCAAATACTCCTTACCATATATATCTCAATCCTTACCATATATATCCCAGACAACACAGTTCAAGTTAGTGAGTAAACCCAACTCCCAGTCACCATCAATGCCGCTACCATAAGCCGCACCTGCTTCATCGTAATTCGTACCTTTCAAGTACCCCGTACCACCAAGGATTCCTAAGACATCGCCTATATTATTTAACATGCAATTTCTATCTAAACAAAAATCATCCCTGCATTTAAACACAAATTTCGACCATAGATGGACTAACATGTAACAATTACATTACGAAGAAGTAAATCCGATTCACTCAGGAAATCATGCACAACAGTTAATGTATCAAGCATGGTAGCTAAGTCAACCGTTAGTAATTTGTATTGGCGTGGTACCCAAGTCAATCATATATATATATATATATAGATATCATGCATCATGTGTGATACTCAGTACCAGTGGCGGAGCCACCTTAGAAGAAGGGGATCCGACCCCCCTTCGGCGAAAAATTATATGATTTATTTTTTCACCCCTACACTTGACCCCCACACCCACCCACTCACCTACCAGCCCCCCACCCCCACCCCCACTCCAAAAAAAATTAAATTTGTTTTTAAAAAATATTTTCAACTTCAAAATTTCATTTTTACACCCCTACCCTCGACTCCCCACCCACCCCTACCACCACCCCCACAAAAAAAAGAAATTCAACTTCAAAATTTTATTTTTTTCATCCCTACCCTGGACCCCCCACCACTCACCCCCTACCCAGCCCCCCACCCACGCACCCACCTACCAGCCCCCCT
>JAJOOS010004533.1:0-83538 GCA_029582725.1 Solanum chiquidenum
ATTCTTTAACCTAATCAAAACTTATATAAGGAGTAATTGTTAAATGGGCCCAATTTGTGGGCTTGGGATTGTGGCCCAAAATTATCGATCAAATAAAATATATATATTTGAATAAATTTCTAGACTGTGTAAAATATCATAAATAAATATTAACAAATATAACTAATAAAATTAATATTTAAAAATATAATAAATGTAACTAATGACGTAAAAAATGCAATTTTAAAATTAATTAATAAAAAAAAATCCTAAATTTTGATAAATAAGGATAGTTATCGATAAACTTATTCAAAATTATAAAAAATATATATTTTAAACTATTAAATAAATAAAACTTAAAAGTCACGAATTTTGAAAATGTTAGGCCAAAATTGGGTGTCAACAGGGAGTATATTATATTAATTTTTTTTTTTATATTTTAAATATAAATTAAACCTAGGTTGATTTTTCTCAAATCAGATCTAAAGTATTTTGGGGTGATATGAATATGTAAATTTATCTACAATTGATTTAGGACGATTGGTTTTGCAAGAGTTATACATGAGTTTGAAAATTTGTTTGAAATCAATAATGATAAACTCGGTGGAGATGGTGGTGACAACAATGGCTTAGAAATGGTGAAAGATGAAGAGATTTGATTTATATTGCTATGGAGAAGAAAGAAAACAAATAAGAATAAAAAATAATTTAAAATAAATATATTTATTGAAAAGAGATATTTAAAACAAAATTTTAATATTGTTTTGGCTGCTCACTCTCTCAAAGAGAGTGAAATACACTCACTTTGCCAGGTAAACATTTAGGGAGGTAATACTTTTAGTTTTATAAAATTCAGGGGGGAAATAGGACCCCCGTAAAGTATGAGTGTGTAGTTGAGAATCCGACTATAGATTAGGGATGCTTTTGGCCATTTATTTTTCACCATAGGTGATACGATACATATATTAAAATTAAATTATTCTACTGAAGTATATATAACCATCATTCATGATAACAATCAAGTACACTTTTTTTGGTAAAATTACCTCTCTATCATAGCCTTACTCAAATATTAATAGAGCAATAATATTTTGTAAAAGATATGTTACATATAAAGATAAAATATTGAAATACTTATGGTAATTCTTATTAGTGTCATGCACATACTAAATTTCAAGTATGAATATTTAAGATCAAATTGTACTTAAATGGTGTATATCATTTATGTTCAAAACCTCAAGAGGAATGGCTATTGGTGACATTTTTTGAATGAATATTTTTTTTTCTATTTTGTTGGTTAGATTTGTTTACAAAATTGAGTGAAGTAAAAAATAATATTATTAAAGAAATGTCACTTATTTAAACTTTGAATGTATTTTGAAATGTTTTAACGATATCTGGTCATTTCGATCTCAAAATTAGGGTTGTTCACGGTTGGGATAAAAACCGATCCCAACCGAAAAACCAAACCAAACCGATAAAATAAAACCGATTTTATTTGGGTTTGGTTTTAGATTTTTGAAAATCGATAGTATTTGGTTTGGTTATGATTTTATTGGAAAAAATCGAAGAAATAACCGAACCAAACCGATGAATTATATACATATATTTTATTAATATACATACTTAATATATTATTTTTATAAACAATTTTAAAGATCTTATATATGTTTTCATTAAAATTTCTTTATAATTTACTTATTGAAAGCAAAAATGCCCAAGGTGAAAACATTTATGTTATTAATTTCATGTAAATGAGTGTCTATGACAATTCTTTGTGGGACTAAAAATGTTATTGTCTCTTCCTTCTAGATCAATATAGTGAATTTTAAAGCTTTATTGATAGTAAATTCAGTGATCGAAAGTTCGGTAATTTAAGTCATTCTAACTATTTTTCGTTTTGAACGGATTGTTGTCACTTTTTTTTACATTTTGAATGAATTGTTTCTTTTATTTTTGTGTATGGTTAATAACCGAATAACCGTCTCAAACCAAACCGAAACCGATAACCACCAAATCGATGAATGTATATTATATTTAGTTTGGTTTGGTTTTGATAATTTTAAAACCGATTAAGTTGGTTTGATTTTGATTTTGACCAATAACCGATCCAAACCAACCCGTGAACACCCCTACTTAAAATACAAGTAACTCTATGACAATATATATGTATTAATAATTTAAAAAACACTTGTCCTATGTTCGTTCAATTATAATTATTTACTAAAAAGCTTTAATTTAATAATATTAATTCTATTTTACAATATCATATAATATATATACGATAGACACGTGCGTTCCGTAAAACTAGTATATATATATATATATAAAATAATTTTTTTTAAAAACACTCCTCTGATCAGCATATTACATCATTCCTCTCACCAGGATATTACATCATTTCTGGACATCATTATCTTATAGGATTAAAAGATAAAAAAGCAAGTCAATACTAACTTTATTAAAGATAAAAAAGGTAGGTAAAATGAAGTCCACTAAAAGGAAATTGTATGATTTTAGTGTATTCTTTCCTTTTAAATTCAGCATTTGTCCTACCAATTTTGGCCATCATTTTTTTAATTTAATGACGGTTTAATTTTAATTATTAAATTTATCTGTTTGATGGTTCGAATTGTAATCATTAAGTGCATTTATTTTTCTTATATAACAATCACTTAATGGATTCAATGATTAAGATCTATAACAAAGTCTTTGACCTTATTTATTTTTATTAAAATTAAGATGTGCATTAAAATTTAAAGATCTTAATCTGAATATTAAGATGTTGCATTAAGATCTTAATATGAAATAGTTAAGACCGTGTATTTCTCAACATCTGAATGCGTAAAAATTGTCTTTGTTTAAAAAATAATAAATATACAATTCAAATAAAATACTAAATTGATTTAATATTATATCAATAAAATATTTTAAATTTTTTATATGGTTAGTGATGGTGATGACTAACTACAACTATTGTATGTCGATTTACGATGGTGTTGTTGACTTATGATGGTGGTTATGAATAGTATCTTATCACATAGTGATTGACAGTAGTGATTAACTGTGATTGTTGTTGGTGTCGACTAATAATTAGTAGTGGAATGATACTAATAACTAATGATGGTGATGAATGATGATGATGGTTAGCAATATAAAATGTTGACTAGTGATGATAATTATTTGTATTGATTAGTGGGAATGATTGCTATTGATTAGTGCAAATGATGACTATTGATGATGACTATTGATTTAATTGGCGGTAATGGTGGTTGTGTCTACGTGACTACAATACTGA
Organism: Solanum chiquidenum; assembly: GCA_029582725.1. Taxonomy (NCBI): domain Eukaryota; kingdom Viridiplantae; phylum Streptophyta; class Magnoliopsida; order Solanales; family Solanaceae; genus Solanum; species Solanum chiquidenum. The sequence continues at coordinate 3,278 of JAJOOS010004533.1, forward strand.
GAATTTATATGATTAGTTCCTGTTTCTATATTTTAAGCCATTGTATGGGAGATTCTTCTTTTTTCTACTGGTTATATAGTGAAGGAAAGATAAAAATAATTTTCTTGCATAGAAGTTCAATCGTGAAACCACTGCTTCATACTTAGGTTACATAAGGGCATAGAAATAAATTAGCCAACTCTTGCATCCATCCTTTACTTTAGCCAGCAAGTTCAGGGAACTCTGTTCTCACAGATATTGGGCTTCTTACTTTGTGCACCCCGTCAGTCCAAGTTAAGCTCCCGAAATAATAGCCTGTTGTGTATTTGTGACTGGTTGAAATGGTGAGAGTGAATGAGATTTTCTTGGTGCTGGAGTTGAATATCAAAGTTTCAGGCATTACTTTTATGGTAATGCCCAGTGGAGGCTCAATGATAGCCTTATATTTGGAGTTCACTGGTCCGACGTTGGTGACTGTTCTTTTAACAGTAACTGTTTTCTTGAGACTTGGTATTGTTAAAGAAGGGACATTGAAATCAAGAATGGAAGGCATTTTGTTTGCACAAGTAACAAATCCGTTAATGATTCTACCGATGGCACTTGTGTTATAGCCCATTGGGCACAAATAACTAAAAACATAGTCCGAGAATCCCATGTCATAGACTAGGCCAGGATCTTTTGCAGCATTTGCATTCACGAGTCCACCACCAAAATCAAACGGATCAGCAATCTTATCTGTATTTCCTTCAGCTATAATTGGTTCCCCAGAATGAGGGTCCGTTTGCCATGCTGCATTCACAATATGGCAAGTTGATTTAGAAGCACCAAAAGATAAACAGAACATATGGCAAACTACATCTGCATGGAGTAAAGACCTGTTGTGACAAGTGCAGACTTGATAGCAGCTGGAGACCAATGTGGGTGCAGGGACTTGAGCAAGGCAACAATGCCAGACACGTGAGGAGCTGCCATGGATGTTCCTGATTCAAACTTGTATGGAGTTTCTGCAGGAGGAACAGCAGCCAATATATTGACTCCTGGAGCTGCTATATCTGGCTGTAACATCAGACATTAAGTTTAGAAATATGGTGCGATATTTAGAAGTTGCAAGTAGCATGTGATATCAAGGATAAGATGAGATCAAGTCGCTTGGAATGGTTTGGTCTGGCCAAGTCGATTTCCAAATGCATTGGTCTTTTGGTGCGAAACCATGGTGAGTGAAGGTGTTAAGAAGAGGAAGACCTAAAATTACTTGGAAAAATGTTGTCTCGAAAGACCTACAATTTCTTGGAATTCACAAATACTTGGCAAAAAAAGGGTAAAATGTAGGAAAAAGATCTATATAGTTGAAAAATATGGAGATATAGTGAACTGCAACTTACTTAGCTTGGAATTGAGGCATGGTTAATGTATTTGTTATAGATGCAATAATATAAATAATGAGTTCCTACATAGTGTGCTACTTAGTAATTCCTAGAAATTTATACCTTAAGTATGGCAGGGGCAACAGAATTGGGACCTCGAGATGAGAAGGATGCAATATGTGTTGAAACAGGTTTTCCAATATGAGTTCTAGTAGGACTCAGCTTTACTTGTGGATTCCTGCATTATATTTTAATGATGGTTTTAAGCACCAACAATGTGATTTAAGATTTCTCTGTACTTAGCAAAAAGAAAAGAATAGGATATCTTGGTTTACCTGGAATATCTAATGTAATCGAGTAATTGAACTCCAATGTCGAAACTTACTCCAATACTTGGGAAGTCAGAAGCATAATAATCCAGGGTTCTGGTTGGATTCTTAGCAACAATCAATCCCAAGCCTCCAACCAGCTGGACAACTTGTAGAGCTGTTCCTAAATCGTTCTCGTCTCCTTTAACCAGGAAGCAAAGCACCACTTTTCCAGCCGCCCATGTGTCATTTGTATTTAAGGTGTCGCAATAGCTTCAAAATCCATAAATTCATGCTATTTAAGTTCGGATTAAAACAATAATCCCCTATGGAGACTCAGAATTAGGCCTTGTTATGGCATAAATAAGAAAGATACATGTTTTTTTTTTAGATGAATTACAGTATCTCATGAGGTACATACCTATTACCTTCAAAATCAGAGCTCTCTTGCTGTACAATGCTGATAAAACCAGTCTCCTTTCCGGTATACAGGGATTGACCCTACAGATACAATTTAATTACAATTCCTTCTAGGTCTTTTCCTTCTGAAGTATATAATTTCTTCGATAAAGAAAGAGAACTTACAGTGAAAGTCCGGTTGTTGCCTAATGTAATGAGTGTGGGAAAGGACCTGTCAATACTAGAAGCTGCCACAGTTATTATCCATGGTGATGTATCATCTACTGTTTGGGGAATTGGTCCATCGTTTCCCCCCGAACAAACGACTGTGATTCCATTCATGACAGCATGGAAAGATGGAAAACCAAAACTATGCATATCAACATCAGCGTACTGAGGTGTGGTTAAGCCTATGGACATGGATAAAATATCAACTCCATCATGAATTGCTTCATCAATACCCTTAATTATATCAGCAAAGTCACATCCTCCAGTAGGCCAGTCCCAACACACCTTGTACATAGCAAGCCGAGCCTTGGGTGCACCACCCCTAACTGTGCCATAAGCAAGTCCATGGTAACTTGCATTTGGTGCAAAGGAGCCACCTGCGGTGCTTGATGTGTGTGTGCCATGTCCATTTCTATCCCGTGGTGACGCGAACTCTTTCGTAAGAAAACTAGGATCCTTGATTATTGGCCTTCCCAGCTCTGCTTCTAAACCTTTTATAAAGTATTTTGCTCCAATTAGTTTCCTGTTGCATGCCTTAGCAGGATCGAAATATGTACTAGACTGACAGTGGCCCTTCCATTTTGATGGAATTGGCCCAAGGCCTTTGTCATTGTATGCTTCACTTTCTGGCCATATTCCTGCATTTTGGGTATTTTAGAGATGTGAAAAAATAACGACATAATACATAAATATGTTATTTAACTTGGCCTCAACTCACATTTATGCACTCCAACTTTAGGTATACACAAGTAGACAGTTAAACTTGTACAAAGTTGAACAAACAAACACATGCATCCTATGTGGCATCCTACATGGTGTCCTGCATGTACTATGTCACGTAGGACTCATGTGTCTACTTGCTCAACTTTCTACAAGTTTAAGTGACTACTTGTGCACTCCCAAGACTGTGCAACAATTATTCCTTCTACTTGGAATGAAAGAGGAAAACCTGTATCAAGGACACCTATGATGACGCCATCTCCCATGTTGGCTTCATGAAGGAGGTTTGTTGGAGGAGAAGATGTGGACAGGCCAAGGTAATCCCAACTTCTTGTTGTGTGTAACTTGTACAAGTGATTTGGAATCACATGGACCACATCAGGTAACTCTGCAACAAATTCAATGAGGGATAAGCTTAAAATACAGTGTTAAGTTTTTAACCTTTTCAAAGTAGAGATTACAAGGTAAGTACTAGAGTTTTTTACCCGCAATCTTTTTGGCTTGAGATTTTGTTAACTTGGCAGCGAAGCCAGAGAAACCATGTTTGTAACTGTAGATGATTGAATCTCTTGCAGCTTCTTCACTGAGAAAACATAAAGTTGTGAACTAAATATGGAGTAATTCCCTGTGGAGGAGAAGAGAGAAATCAATGTGTTGATTTTTCCTTAAGTTACGTTATACCTTCCGAGGACAGAAGTAAGTATTTGATGGTGGGCTGATGTTGTGAGTTGTGCATCATCATGTTGTCTTTTTCCCATGTAAACAATATGAACCTATATTGTAGTATTTAACATACTATTAGCTTTACCTGAGACGAAAGAAATTACAGATTAACCAGTATTGATGTACTCACTTTGGATTCGCCATGTGCATAAATTCCCGACAAGTTGAAGAGAAGGAGCAGAGCAGTGAAAGCCAATTTATATGAAAGAAAGTGGTTGATGTTCATTTTATAGTAGTAGTTGTTTTGATGAACAACCTTTGACACCAGTCTCTGCTATTTATAGTTCTCATTAACTGTACTAACTGATGAATTGCATAAAATTAGGAGGGATTTTTACAAACCACCACATTATAGCCACGAATAACCATAAGCCGCGACAATTTCAATATTTACATAATGTAGTGCTAGTTTTACTCATAATACATTAATGTATCTCACTCGCTAAGAGCTTGTATTTGAGATACAGCCTCTCTCCCTCTCTCATCCCTTTTCCTATATGTATTTGTGTTTCACAATTTTAATTTTAAATATCATACATTGTCTTTTGATATGTGTATATCACAGACATATTTGTATAGTAACTTTTATTTAAAGTTTTAGACCTTATATTTGAATTAAGAAATTTATGAGTATTTAGTGGCAGACCCAAATAACTATGATGGTCAATGAAAATAAAATCTTTTATTTTGTTTATTTCTTTAATACATTTTTTTTTTTTTTAAAAAAAAGAAGCCTTTTCAAAGCACTTCCCATGGTCAATAAGGGGTCATAGGGGGTCATTTGGTAGGATATAGGCTAGTTTCAAATATATACCATAAAGTAATTAGTTTACCACAAATATAGTCATGTTTAATTTACATAAAAAAAATAGTCAAAAATTATAGGAAGTATACATTAACTATACAATATAGCTTGACAAAGTCATAGAAAGTATACATTGACTATACAATATTGTTTGCCAAAAGTCATAGAAAATATATATTGACTATACAATATAGTTTACTTATATATGAGTTATGCACTGACTATATACTATGATACACTTAAAAACTGGATACAAGTTAACTATTTATGAAGTATACACTGACTATTCAATCTCAATCAACTCAAAATCATCTCTACACTGTCCCAAAATTTTAAATATAAAATTCTCTCGATGTTTCAAGTTTTTGATATATAATTTGCTCCAAATAATTCATGTTTGCACTACATCGATTTTTTTTAAAAAGTAGAGAAGTCATGTTTACATAAACATACTCTTGTTCAATTATTTTACAGTTGTTCCAACAATTAATGTTCATAGATAGTCCAAATCTTCTTGGTTTTGCAGATCCCATATCACTGGAGAAGAACGATGAACGAAGAAGAACAAAGAAGAAGGTGAAGAAGGAGAAAGAATGGCTACTTTATTGTAATGAGTGTCTTGTTTTTCCAATTAGGCGTTTGGCCATGAAGGAATTGTGAGATGGAATTAGCGTTTGGACATGGGATATCACGCTTTCCATCTCATGATTTCATATTCCATATTCTCCAAAAATCATGAAATTTCATATCATGATTTGAGATTTTTTAAATACAAAAATTGACCCACATGTTTATATTTTGTTAAAACAATCCTGTATTTATATCTACTAATCATTTATTTCATATGTAAATAAAATTAATAATCATATCATTACTTTTTAAAATTTATTATTTTCACCAACACAAAATTTATTATTACTTTAAATTTGGTAAACATAAATGATAAAAATAGGAATTGATTTGATGAATATAAATAAGAATGGAGGAGTAATGCTTTTTTGGTTTTTCATAATTAAAAAAACTGCTCTTTCGGCTACATATGAAATGTTTAAGGCAATTTAATATGAAAAAGACAAAATTGGTGATGTATGTTTGATAATCACTACTTTCAATATGTTTGATTTTAACAAGAAATTAATGCACTGAAAATGTGTAATTGCACACAAGTGAAACAAGACATGAATCATTATGATATTGATGCACAAGTGAAAATTGTCATAGCTTGTACATTGTTACATAATTATTTGCCAAAATATCAAAGGAGTGATGAAATATTTATTGTCTATGAGCATGAAAATATAGTTGCGAATGATATTGATCAACAAATGACTCAAAGTAACAATGTTGATTCGTCTTCTCGGCCATATGATCGAGAAATGCAAGTTCAATGTGAGGAGATTGTCCGTACTATGTGGGAGGATTATATTAAAGACTAATACACTACAATTTATGTTTATTTTTTTAATTGAATTAAAGTTTGATCAATTAAAGTTAGATGAAACAGTTACTTAAATGGAGAACAAATAGCTTTGTAATAACTTATTATGCAATTTTATAATTTTTTGTTTATTTGGTAAGATTGAATAAATAATTGGGGCTAATTTAATAGTTTTACAACTTATGATGTTCTTGTGTTTATGAGAAAATATATAACACAAAAATTCTATATCGCATGTCCAAACAAAACTTCAATTTCATCTCATGATTTCATATTATGATATCATATCATAATTCCATATCACGATTCTATATCGCATGGTCAAACGGGCCCTAAGTTGGTTATCTTTTGGATAAAAAAATTAACCTAATGGACATTGTGTTGATATAAATAATATTTGTGTGATTATTCAAATATAAAAATATATCATTTCTTTAATAAAAATTATAAAATAAAATAGAATGGAGAATATAATTTATATATTCACCGCTTCATATATAAGAAAAAAAGCGTCATGCAATCATGGCGGATCCAGAATTTTTGCTCCAGGGGTTCAAAGTATAAAAAAGAAGTTCAGGTGGTAATGCAAGTGCGCGGTGAGCGTAGTAGCCCCTCGACATGCTCTTTGACGTCTTTGTACATGAACCATAGATATTTTATTGGTTCATAAAAGTACAGGTTAAACTAATCAAATATATTGAGGACAAAGATATATTCATAATAATTTTATTGGATCGACTGTATTACATAAGTTAATTCCTAAAACACGTGAAAATTAAATGATGAAAAAGGGAGCAAGACGGGGAAGAAAGATATTTACCTTATCACGCTAAATTTAACTTACTTTATCATACCATATTAAGCATTTCTTTCTACTTTTATCATGCTCCATCGAGCATTCTTAAAATTTCTTGTACTTTTTATACTTTTATTTTGTAATGTTTTACTTTATTTTTCACTTTTAAATTTTTTAAATTAGCATCCATTCAATCACATATTACTATGAAAATCGTTAAGATTCTCTAAAAGTGTGTAAGAATAGAGTTACTAATATTATAATGCATATTCAGAAGATAAATAAATAGCATCATCAATTATTTAGTTCATATAGTTCAATTTACTAGGTTAGTCATAATTTGTAAAAAAGACAAATAACGAATAAATCAAATAATCTCTCTAAAATAGAATTAAAAATATAAAAGAAATTTCATGAATTCTATAAATTAATATTCTTAAAAGGATGTTGACGATATTTAAGTTTCTTCGTTCGATTACATCTAATTTACCCTTTTTTTAAAATATATATATTTCTATCTCAATTTCAAGTTAAATATAATTCATCATTTTTAAAAAGAGTTATTCAAGTTAGTATATGAAAAAAGAGTTACGTTGAAACAAAATGAATAATAGATATAAAAGGAATAAAAAATAAAAATAAAAAGAATGTGTCTAATAAATTTAAACAAAAACAAATTAAAAAGAAGAAATGGAATAAAAGGAAAAAATAATGAAAAAGAAGAAGAAAGTCCAAGCCCAAAAGTTCCATTTCCCAAAGCATTAAAAAGAGGGGAAAAAATGTTGTCCATGGGATTTGAACCCATGACCAAGCCTTAAAGAGGGCATTTATTGAACCAATTATCCACTGGGCCAAGCCTGCAATTTATTTTTAGGGGGTTCATTTTAATATATAAACGTATAAAATCAGAATTTAATGTTATATATACCGTATAATTTTTTTGACTAGAGGATTCAGGTGAATCCCCTAAGGTCCACCTAGGTCCGCCCCTCCATGCAATCGTATCGAGTGAGGAACGAAACTTATACACATTCGGATTTTGGTGGATTACAGAAAAAAGGAGTCCAACGTGAGACACATTCTCTCAAAAATCAATTTGTCATATAATCCTATAATTATTACTACGAGGTTCCTCAGTCATATTATAATTTATAGGATATAGTTTGATTGAGCAGAGTTTAATAAATATGAAAAGACTTTGCAATGTTTTAAAATTATCTTTAAATCCTCTAGTTTAAAAAAGAATGACCCACTTTTCTTTATAGTTTTTTTTTTTTTAAAATGACATCTTCTTCTCTTTTTTTTGCAACATTTTGATTTCAGTTTTCTACGAGGCATGTTCAAGGCAATAAGATTAAAGTGCATTTTAGTACATTTGATATAACTTTAATTTATGACCACAAGATTGAAAAGTCTTCTTTATTTTTTTAAACTCCGTATCAAGTCAAACTATGTCATTCTTTTTTAAACGGAGAAAATATTATTTTCTAGTTCCTAGGTCTCATTTAACTTATTTGATGTAATTTACTTAAGTAGAGTGTAATAAATATGAAAAAGCTTCGTAATATTTCAAAATTATCATTGGAATAAATATATTTTCAAATAAAAGAATTTATCTCTTTTGTAAACTTTTTTCCAAATAAGTGAAATTTAACATAAATTATATATTGAAAATGTCATTAATTATTATTTATTAAATAAAAAATATATTATTTTTAAATAATTAACTAAAAAAATATATTACATAAATTTTGACAAAGAAAGTAGTACTCCACATAATGGTAAGTTTCAAATTCTCTTTCAATACTTAAATACTTTAGGGGATGCCTAGCCCCATATTGAAGCTATCCGGATCTGAAAAATATTTCAATTTTGATCGAATTTATTGTTGCGATACTAAACTTTCATAAGGACCTATTACCTCCCTAGATTATTTAATACCGTATTTTAAACATATATATTTACCACGTGGACATAAAAAATAATGCAAAATTATAAACAGTAATGTGTTCATGTGGGCACATATATACTTTTAAAATACACTATTAAATAGTTCAGGGGATAAAAAATACGGTATTAAATAGTCTAAAGAGATAATAGGTCATCATAAAAATTTAGTATCACAATAATAAATTCGATCAAAGTTGAAATATTTTTCAGACCCTTATCCCATACTTTAATAATAAAAGTTTCCTAGTACCCCACATTCTTCCTCCATTATTAGTATGTGGCGGGGCAGTGTGGATAATAGTATGATATTCCCTCCTGCTATCCACATACTTGTCTTTCAATACTTTAATAATAAAAGTTTCCTAGTACCCCACATGCTTCCTCCATTATTAGTATGTGGCGGGACAGTGTGGATAATAGTATGATATTGCCTCCTTTTTTATTTATATATATGACCTTGTTTGAAGGGGCACAAAATTAAAAAAATATGGAAAATGTTATAAAATAAAGACTAAGTACTAAAATTAAATTAATAACAACCAAGAAATGAAGAATATAGTAGAGAGATAAAATATGAAATTTTGTATCTTTCTTATTTTGTGTGTTTTTCCATACAAGTTACAATGTCTTTTATAGGCATAAGAAGGGTACAATGGACATTCATTAATTCATTTACAACACTCCTCCTTGGATGTCCATGTAAAATAAAATTCTTAGTAAAGTAACAAGTATAAATAGTTGTTACTAATACACATTACTTGTTGCCTCATTAAAAACCTTACCAGAAAAACTCAGTGGGATAAAACCTTGATTAAGGAAAAAAGAGTGCAATGTGTATTTTACTCCCCTTATGAAAATTGCGATTCAGTTGTCCAAGTTTTCTCATTCCAATCATGTATACCATCTTCTCGAAAGTGCGGTTGTCAAAGACTTGGTGAATATATCAGCCACATTATCACTCGAACGAATTTGATGTACGTTGATATCACCATTCTTCTGGAGCTCATGTGTATAGAATTTTTTTGGTGAAATGTGTTTCGTTCTATCTCCTTTTATGAATCCTCCCCTGAGTTGTGCTATGCATGCTGCATTATCCTCATATAAAATTGTGGGTACTTTTTTGCATTTCAAACCACATTTTTCTCGAATAAGGTGTATTATGGACCTTAACCACACACATTCTCGGCTCGCTTCATGAATAGCTATTATCTCAGCATGATTTGATGAAGTGGCCACAATAGATTGTTTCGTAGATCTCCAAGATATGACAGTACCCCCACATGTGAATACGTAACCTGTTTGAGATCGGGCTTTATGTGGGTCAGATAGATATCCTGCATCAACATAACTAACAAGGTCTGGACTGCAATCGTTAGAATAGAATAAGCCCATATCGATAGTCCCTTTTAGATACCACAATATGTGTTTGATTCCATTTCAATGTCTCCTAGTAGGAACAGAACTATATCTTGCTAACAAATTAATCGAAAATGTTATATCAGGCCTTGTAGTGTTAGCAAGATACATTAGTGCACCAATTGCACTGAGATATGGTACTTCAGGATCAAGAATTTCCTCATTCATAATTTGAGGTCGAAATAGATCTTTATTCATATCAAGTGATCGAACAACCATATGAGTACTTAATGTATGTGCTTCATCCATATAAAATCTTTTCAACACCTTTTCTGTGTATGAAGATTGAAATAAAAAAAAAAGTATGCAGATTGATTAACAAAGATACCGTTTGTCAAATGCTCTATTTGCAAATCAAGACATAATTTTGTCTTTTCGAGATCTTTCATCTCAAATTCGTTCTTTAAATAATCGATTGCCCTATGAAGTTCCAATAAGATTTATGTCATCAACATAAACAACAAGTACAACAAACTTTGACATTGTCTTCTTTATAAACACACAAGGGAAAATCGCATCATTTATATAACCTTCCTTAGATAAATACTCACTAAGACGGTTATACCACATGCATCCAGATTGCTTCAAACCATACAATGATCTTTGCAATCTAATTGAATACTTTTCCCGAGACTTTGAACTGTATGCTTTAGGCATTTTGAATCCTTCAGGAATTTTCATGTATTGTAATGACCCGGAAGGTTATTTTTGGAAATTTTGATTATTCATTTAACTAGAGTGAACTAATTGATGGTTAATTATTAAATAGCTAATTTTAGTTAATGATTAATGGGTTAAGTTTATAATTAGTTTAATACAACTTGACCCATATAGAAAAATAATTATTAGGGTTGAGAATTATTGGGTCATAATTTGGGGGGGAAAGAGAAGAAAGGGGCGAAGGGTTCTGGCATCACGGCTTAGGAACTGCTTGAGGTAAATCTCAACAAAAGCTTTCAATTTCTGCCTGCATTAATTGCTCTGCTAGGCTTTCCTTAATTGCTCTACACATATGTGTGTGTATATATATATAACAATATTATATAGTATGTAGTTGGATATGTGTATAATGATAAGTAATGATTGCCAATTTGGTTCTTAAAAGTTAACTAACAAATCACATGATTGGTTGTAAATTGGGATGATTTTGGAATCAGTTTGTTAGTGGGTAATCAGTGAATAATTGTGACTAGTTGGGTGATTTGATTATAGATAATTTGATGTGTATTGCTGAACATTGAAAAAGACAAAATATAAAATAATTGTCATAAATGGAAGGATAAGGTGAATGGAAATTGATAGTTGTTCAATGTGGATTCTGGAAAATTTTGTGACTAACTTTAAATGAATATTTGATAGGTAAATTGCTACACTATGTGTGGTTAGCAATTAGGAATTAGAACTGGAGATACAGTGGGGACGTATGTATTCTTGGGTTAGGAGGTGGTGTTCTTTCCGTGAATGATTGGTGATTTGGTTTAATTTCTTATTATTATCACATTATGAGTTAAGCTTTGTTATATTGAGATAGAGAATTAAATATTAGATCTATCGTATCATATAAATACCATTGAATTATGATATTGGAAAATAATTGGAACTTAACCCTAAGCTTTGAAACTTAGGAACTTGATTATAGATCTAGGTGATCTTTTGGGTCTAGGCTAAACCTATAGTAATATGGGCGTTGTTAGTTTCGAAATCTTATTGTGAATATGTACTTGAATAGATTGCATTGATTTGGAAGCTCAACGAAAAGGGAAGGATCAAGTCTCGGAGTGATTGTTTGGTATTTAAGGCAAGTGGATTTCTAAACCTTTGTTAAGTGTATGGAATTCGTGTATTTCCTTGTAATATGTGTTTGGGGGTAATGAGACTTGGTGATGGGTTGACTTGTCCACATTGATTAATTCTAATGATGAAAAAGGGGTAATAAAAGGCAATGTGATCAATTATTTGTGTGATGTGTTGAGAATGATTTGAAAGGCTTGTTGAATCATTGTTGATGTTATATCATGATTGTGTTGTTGTGAATTGTGCAATGTTATGAAAATGCTCATCTCCTCATTATTTGTGTGAACATGCCATTTGTATTGTTCTGAGACATGGTTGTGACAAGTGTTATGTGCATTGAGAAAGAATAAGAAATTAAAGAGGATGTACCATTTCAAGGAACGTATCGCGCGCCGCGATGGATACTATATTTCGAGGGACGTATCGCACACCGCGATGGTTACTATTATCGAGGGTTGTATCGCGCGCCGTGATGAATGCATGAACAGATATGTCCCCCATGGGTCCCGACTGAGAGACAACGGGTGTGTATCATTAGGTCAGACATGCATCACTATAATTGACATTGCATTTCACTGCATTGCACATCTTTATCATTGGTGAACTTGATCTTGTGTGTTGTTGATCTTGTGAGTGCCTTTTTGCTATGAAACTGGTGATTGACGAATATTGAGTTTGTTGTTGAAGATATATAGTTGTTAGAGTGTTGTTGTTGAGTTATGTGCTATATGAATTATGAACTAGTAGGTTGGGCTAGTGTTATGCAGGTTGTAGTTATGGAGGTTGTGATTGATTAATATTGAGCTTGTTGTTGAGAATATGTGATTGTTAGGTTGGGCTGGTTTTATGCAGGTTGTAGTTGTGGAGGTTCGGTTGGGGTGTAAGGAATACCCGTATTCTATTCCCTTAACTTGTGTTTAGAAGTTTACTTGCTTCGTACCGTGTGGTTTGGTACTCACCCCTTGCTTCTACAATTTTTTTTGTAGGTTACGAGCCGGACATAATTCTCTTCTTTTTATAATTAACATCACCATAAGTCAGTGAACTCCAGTGCTTTATAGTAGGGACAAAAATGTTGTAAGCAGTGATAAGATCCCTATTTTGCCAGCAAGAAGACACAATATTTTTAAATTTAGGGTGAGCGCACCAAAAAGTTTCTAACCGAAAAGGCTCATCAAGGTTACGTCTATCTACATTATCAAGTTTCACAAGAAGAGGCGAATGATCGGAATAAGTACGGGGGAGATGGGTAACAGTAGCATTAGGAAAAATTTGAGACCAAGAAACGTTTGTAAGGCAGTGGTCCAATCTTTCCATAATGAGGCCCGATCTATATCTATGATTTGACCAAGTATAACGACTACCTTTAAAACCAAGATCTATTAGCCCACAATAGTTGATACAGTTTAAGAAATTGTTAGCCCTAACTCAGTTAATAGGATTGCCCCCACTTTTTTCAGATTGACAGATGATTTCATTGAAATCTCCCCTTATAAACCAGGGACAGCTATAACTCTCTTTAATTAATCTAAGGTTTTCCCAGAGGGTATTTCTGTGAATCGCTTGGGGACTAGCGTAAGTAATAGATAAGAGCCAAGGGTTTTGGTTAGGAAGTACCTCCATCATGACATGTAGCTCCTGAAAAGTTTGTCTTATACCAGTGATATTTACATGATCTTCATGCCAAAGGATGACAATTCCACCAGAACGATCTGTAGCAGGAACTTCCACCATCCCAGAAAAGTTATATTCATTCTTAATGTACTCATGATTCTCCATTTTGGTTTCAAGCAAAGCTAAAACAGTAGGAGAATGGGTAGTGATGAGGTCATCCATGTTCCTCCTAAAAGCCATATTATTTGCACCCCTTACGTTCCAAATAATTATAGTAAGAGCTCTATTCATGGAGATTGGATGAGTGTTTTGGTTCATCTGATCCTGTCCCTCCGAGGAGGACACCTTCAAGAAGGTTGGGTTCAGTACCATCGCTAGTTTTGCAGCCCACCTATTGATCGGGTGCGTATATCGATGGACCACTTCCTCATCGTTTGGGGGCATAAGAAGATGTACTTCTTGTCCTCCATCTCCGGAAATAACATAAGAGCTACTTCTTTTAGGTTTGACATTTTGGTAAATGAGTCCATTTGGGGAAGTTTGTCACACCTCTAACTAGAAAGGGGCGGACATGAAGGATATACGCAAGCACCTGCTAATTATCTTACTAATCTCATGCCAAAGCTGAATATTCATAAGCAGCGGAACATATATGAAGACACATACTAAAACATAGATAACAAAAGGACCCGTTGGGCTACTTTACAACGGAAACAAAACTAAGTCTAAGAAGCCTCTAAAGAGTATGCCTTTGAGAATTTGATAACTAGTCGGGACAGGGCCCCGACATACCCATTCTGATATATGTACATACGTCATACGTAGCAAAATATAGGTTATAAATATCTGATAGCTCCAGGTAGAGGTGGAGCTTACCAACTGCTAAACTAGAAGTCTCTAGTCTACTGAAAAATGCTTGTTGTCCTGAGTACCTGAGCCTGTAGTGATACAAATGAAGTGCCAAAATAATAGGGACGTCAGTACATATAATACATGTACTAGTATGTAAAGCAGACTGAATAACAAGTAGACATGTAAAAATGCTAAAATGCATCACATATCAAGATAGGCAAATCTGAGCATGTGTATGCAAGAGACATAATCTGTAACTGGAATTGTGAACAACCTCAAGGGTCCTCATCTAACATTTCATGGCTTAGGCAGTTATATATAGAATCCTTATAAATTTTCCTAAGTGATTACTTTACTTCATTATATCGCTTCTTTGCTTTTTGTAAAATTAACTGTCAGGGAATCACATGATGGCCTACTGACGGCAATTAGTGAACCGTGTATGGAATATGTAGCCCACTATCACAACCACGCGTGAAATCTCATAGTCTGGTAACGAGGTCTATCAAGGTAGCCCCACAGAGATCCTGTATGGTCTGCCCGCAGACCTGTATCAGTCAGGTAAATTCATGATGGGAAATTTCAGCTAACTATATCTGAATTTTTTGCACAGAGTAGCGTCGCACGTAGTAGACCTAAATATACCCACCCCACGCTGCAGAGTAGTCTATAATCTCAACTGCTTGCAATTATTTATAATAATTAATTCATTAATCGCATAGCTCGTGATACAATTTGTGATTACTTTATTTAGCTTGAGAATCATATATCTTGTGACATACACACTTACGAACAGTCTGTGGCTAGCTTCTTTCTTTAAATTTATGCAACATGTACACTGCTAACTTCTAAGAGTTTCAACTATAGACAAATATAGTTGTGTGAAACATATTGTTTCCTTGAAGAGTACTGTAAATCTATAGGTTTAGGACTCAACATGAGAGGGTTTATAAAATAGGATAACTTTCTTTCAAGTATCATAGAATCTCTAGTGACATTTATCGAAAGAACATGCGAGTTTAAGTCGTGCCTTAAGGGCAAAAGAGGTTTTAGCTTTACATACCTTACTTCGGGACTTACTATCTTACGTCGTCAAACTCCTTTGATGACAACTTTATCTATAACATAAAATCATAAAAGTATAGTATAAGAAACTAATCAAGAGTCATAACAATGCCAAAAACACAATAATAGTTAGCGAGCGACAATCTCAACAATTACCATAGATGAATGGTGTATCACCACACCCTTATATTTCTCTACTTTCCAAGTAGGCTTATGACTTATTTGCATGTTTAATATTAATTCTCAATCCTTTAACCATAAAGAACCGACCCCCTTAATCATCCACATTTAACATAAAAGTAAAACTCCTGGCCTCCGATCACCATCCCACGGGTTCCTTGTTAACGATGTCAAATTCCTTTATAAGCTTATAGTTTAAGTTGGTAGAGAACTAATGCCATAAATTAAAATAATAGGAGCGCATATAACCAGCTACAACATATTCTTAGCGATTTAGGCATTTCATCAAACATTTGGTGAGCAACAAACTTTCAAGAACTATAAGAGTCTTGTTCTCTATACCTAGCCTTCCATTTTAATGTAACCAGCTTACTTCCACAATACAATACCATTGACCCCTTATTTGGTCAAAACAAAAACCAACACAACCTTCTACAAACTCCCTTCTCACCAAAACATCAACTACAATGGGTAAAACATGGACTCACGGCTTTCTATCACCGTCCCGTGAGTCCTACCCGCAAATTATACTTAAAGCATTCTTGGAATACTATTTATGAAGATAAAAGATGAGTCATACCTATATATCCAAGAAAAGCAGCCCCTGCCCTTTTCTATTCTCCAAGAACAATACTTTTTCCTTCAAGAAAACATTTAGCTAAGTATATCTATAGGTCTATGGAGAGGAAGACACTTGATTCTTGAAGAAACCAACTTACCTTTAAGTTTTGGAGGATTAAAGATGAGAAAAACTTGAAGAAATAACTTGAAATCAGTCCTTACACGTTCTTGAATATATGAAAAAGTATATCCCAAACTTCTAATATAAAAACAACAAGTTTGACCGACTTTCTCTAAAGTGCCATATGTCCCGCAGTGATTGGGCAGTGCGCGCGTCTGTCGTAGAATGAACATAACTTTTTACTCCGATATCATTTTAACGAGCGATTTATTTTGCTGGAAACTAGACCAAATACCTTTAATTGGATAGGTTGTAGACCCTCTAACTCGTTATATATTAGGAGATATTCTCGTTCAAAGTCAAATGAGAAATGAGATCATTTGTAGTATTCCTCTACAATGAATCTTTAAACTTGAATCTTTTCTTTAATGATCTATTTGGCCTAAAACTTTTGTTTAACCCTTCAAATGACTAAATATAAGGGTTACATGGTATGCTTAACCATTTTCAATGATATACCTCCCCCGATATCACATCTATGCATTGGTGTTTACGAGTTGTAAATGTATTTTAAGTTATGGGATATTACAAAGTTCTTCTGCTTCCTGAGTTTGGTTTAGAGGATTTTTGGTCACATTTACTGTTGGAGGGACAGTCGAATCCTGAACTATTGAAAATTGTTGAGTTTGGTATTAGAATCAAATTCAAAGTTATGTACGTGTGGAGTTGATTTGGATCAATTTTAAAGTGAAAATGAGTTTGAAATACAGATGCATAAGGAGATAGGTGAGCGAGAGAGGAGATAGGTGATCTAGAGAGTTAGTGTATTCCAAATACATGTGAATTACACTTGAATATAGTGAATTTGGAACAAATTATGTCTAATTTGACCTGTATGTATCCAAAATATATATATCTGAGTGCGTCGGATACATGTGTTTGATAAAGAAAAAAGTGGTATGGAAAATATAATTTCCTAATAAACTGATGTGAGCATACATAATTAATAGGGAAAATTATATAAAATAGCAAACTATTAATTCAAATTAAATGTTATAACCACAGTTTCATTTAATTGTAATCCGTATCAAACACTTGTCATTCGCCTCTCTCCCTAAAGAATCTCGCTCGCCACTCTCCCTCGCCTCTTTCACTTTATACAAACACAAATGTATAAATTGTGTTTGTGTTTTGTATAAAACGAGAGAAAATTGTATATACAAATACAAATACATATATTTTCATCATATACACTTATAATTATATAAATATAGATCTTTTCCTACTAGTTCTCTTTTGTCTTTCTCTCTTTCTCGCTTTATACAAACACAAATTATACAAATTAAATTACAATGTATATTTTGTGTTGTATAAGGCGAGAGAGAGATTTGATATACAAAAGTATTATTTCGATTTAATTGTATACAAATTCAAATTTTATGCAGATATACAAACACAATATACATATACATAGTAGTTACATATATACAATTATCTAACTGATATACATATACAATCGCTGCGCTTTTATACAAATGAATGCCTGCCTGCGATTTATACAAATATGATGCTCCATAGTAAACATAAAACTTGATATGGAGCGCAATTATGCAAACTATAACTATAGCCTACAAATATGATTTTTATGTTTGCTAAACCTAAAATTTACTCTAATTAATATCTAAACTAGTGGATTTGTGTTGTTTGCTATTGAAAATGTCTTTTTCTATTTAGAGTCGCTTTATAAAAAATTATACTCGAGTAATTTTATTATGCATAGAAGCCCAGCCATAAATACACTGGTTCATACATACATAAATCTCATAGATCTGAAATAGTGATAAATTAGCAAATTGTAGCCTGTAGTGTGGCTAAATTAAGCAAGTTGAGGGAACTCGGTTCTCACTGATATAGGGATTCTTACTTGGTGCACCCCATCACTCCAAGTCAGGCTCCCGAACTCAAACTCTGTGTTGTATTCGTGAGTCGCTGAAATGGTGAGAGTGAAAGAGACTTTACTGATGTCCGAGTTGAATATCAAAGTTTCAGGCTTTACTTTTATGGTAATGCCCGGTGGAGGCTCAATGATGGCTTTATATTTAGAGTTCTCTGGTCCGACATTGGTGACAGTTCTTCTCACACCGACTGTGCCTTTGAGATTTGGTATAGTTAAAGATGGAAGATTGACATCAAGAATCGAAGGCCTCTTGAGTGGGCAAGATGCAGTTCCATTAATGATGTTGTTGATGTCGTCACTCTTATATCCCATCGAGCATAAATAAAGAATGTAATCAAAGGTTCCCATATCATAGACGAGGCCGGGATCATTTGCAGCATTTGCATTCACTAGTCCACTACCGAAATCAAATGGATCAGCAACCTTAAATGGCATTCCCTCTGCGATAATTGATAACCCAGAATGAGGGTCTTTTACCCCCGCTGTATTAACATCATTAGTTCTAACATTAGATTTTCTAGTTAAGACAAAATGATACTACTAATAATTGGAAGCATGTTGGAGAAATGTGATTTCCAAAGACCTGTTGTCATAATTGCGGACTTGATAGCAGCTGGGGACCAATCTGGGTGTAGGGACTTGAGTAACGCGACAATGCCAGATACGTGAGGAGCTGCCATGGACGTTCCTGAATAAAATTCATACGGAGTTTCTCCAGGAACAGCAGCCAATATAAGTACTCCAGGAGCTGCAACATCCGGCTGCATGAAATATCGAATATTTATTTAGAAGCACGAATAATTCTTATGACAGTATTGGAATATTCTTGAGATCATATTATTGTGGCGATAAGGCAAAATGTAATAATGTCACACCTTAAGTATGGCAGGGGCAATAGAATTGGGACCTCGAGATGAGAAGGAAGCAACATACGTTGAAACAGGTTTTCCAACATGAGTTTTGGCAGGGCTTAGTTTTATACGTGGCTTCCTACATTAACAATTATTTTTGAACACCAGTAACGAAAGATATCTTTGTAGCTGAAGGAAAAGAATATCAGATATGTACATTTACCTGGAGTATCTGAGGTAATTAAGTATTTGAGTTCCAATGTCATAACTTACACCAACACTAGGGAAGTCGAAAGTTAACACTTCCAGAGCTCTGCTTGGACTCTTAGCAACAATAAGTCCCAAGCCACCACTATCCCTAAAATCTTCAATAACTGATGATAAACTCAACTCATTTCCTAAAAGGAAGCAAAGTCCCACTTTTCCAGCCACAGATGTACCGTTGGGAGTAAAATTTTCGCAATAGCTTCAAATTCAATGAATACATGAAATTGTGAGAGAAAAAACCTCTTTAGAAGTCAAACAAATACCAAATTGACACTCAAGAATTGTGGCTTAAACAAGAAGAACGAAAGTCTTGTTTAGGAAACATACCATATATGCTGAATGTTGAGAAAAGCAGTCTCCTTTCCAGTATACAGGGATTGGCCCTACAGATATTGACGTTTTCATAACATAATTACTATCTTTCATATGTGTTTTGTTATTCTGGTTAAAGATAACATTTTTAACCAAGTAAGAGAACTTACAACGAAAGTCCGGTTGTTTCCTAGTGTAATGAGTGTGGGAAGGGATCTATCAATACTAGAAGCTGCCACAGTCAGCATCCATGGTGATATATTACCTACTGTTTGCGGAAGTGACCCTTTATTTCCTGCTGAAGAAACAACTGTAATTCCATGTGTGACAGCTGACAAGGATGCAAATTGACCACCGTCAGTAAAATCAACATCAGGACTTAGAGGTGGTTCGGCGCCAAGGGACATTGATAAAATATCAACTCCATCATGAATTGCTTGATCGATGGCCATTGTTACATCGGCATAATTGCATCCACCACCATTATAGCACACTTTATACATAGCAATCCGAGCCTTGGGCGCACCACCCCTGACTGTACCATAAGCAAGTCCATGGTAGCTCACATTTGGTGAGAAAGAGCCACCGGCAGTGCTTGCCGTGTGTGTGCCATGTCCACTTCTATCCCTTGGTGATTCAAACTCAATTTTATGATCAAATTTCCCTCCATGAGATGCTTCATAACCCTTCATAAAGTATTTTGCTCCAATTAGCTTCCTGTTACATGCCTTAGCTGGATCAAATCTTTCACCAGACTCACAACGGCCCTTCCATCTCGAAGGGATTGGTCCTAGGCCTTTGTCATTGAATGCTTCACTTTCTGGCCATATTCCTGCATTTTGTGTATTTTAGAGATGTGAAAAAATAACAACTAACTTTGTATTTCATTTGGTTGACATAAATAAATAACTACCAGAGTTGTTTCACTTATTCAGAACACATTATTTTCTTGCTTCATTAAAAAATTCTCTGAGCGCGCAAGCATGAGGTAGAAAAAAATGGAGAGGAAAACCTGTATCAAGGACACCTATGATGATACCATCTCCCATGTTGGCTTCATGAAGGAGGTTTGTTGGAGGAGAGTATGTGGACAGTCCAAGGTAATCCCAGCTCCTTGTTGTGTGTAGCTGGTAGAAATGATTTGGAACTACATGGACCACATCAGGTAATTCTGCAATCCTTTTGGCTTGAGCTTCAGTTAACTTAGCTGCAAAGCCGGAAAAGCCATGTCTGTAACTGTAGATGATAGATTCCTTTGCTGCCTCTTGACTGCATTAGACGAAAACAAAATGTTGTGAACTACATAATATGTTATAACTTCCTTCCTGTTTTCGGAATATCAAGTATAGAGGAGACCATAGGAATTAATTAGCTTTATTTTTTCCCTCGATTACCTTCCAAGGACTGAAGAAAGTATTTGATGGTGAGATGATGTTGTGAGTTCGACATCATCGTGTTTCCTTCTTCCCAAGTAAACAACATGAACCTATAAATGTTTAACAATCATATCTAATATCAGCTATACAATAAAAAAAATAACATATGATGAGTTATTACTAAGTAGACTAGTAAAAAAGAAAGTGCTCATTTCTCACTTTGAGTTCACCATTTGCATGAACTAGTAAGATGTCCGAAAGGTTCAAAAGAAGTACTATTAGAAAAACAAAAGCCAAGTAGAGTGGAAGATAGTAAGTGTTGCTCATTTTGTGTGCTCTGTCCAAAGTTAAAGCAGAGATACTAAGAACTACTTGGAGTTAACAATCTTTGCCAATTGCCATCAATCTCCACTATTTATAATAGTCAAGCATAATTGGAAATTGCTCGATTCCTTTTTCTATTAAACTTTACTGTTTCTCTAGCTCTGCAGTAAGGTAAAGTCTGCGTAGATTCTACCCTCCTCAAATCTCACTTTGTGGAACTGCACTGGATTTGTTATTGTTATCTAATCACACAGATGCAGCAATATATTGCCCCTTAACCAATGGATGGTCTGTACTACTTTTCTTATATGAGTGGAATAATTAAGGTTATAAAATACCTCACCAAAAGTTTATGCCTTGCCCCCATTGTCAAAAGTTGAAAATGAGTCATAAAAAATAGTTAGTTTATGCATTGATCATTTTCCCCATATGTATGCATTGACCATTGACAAAAGCTAAAAGAAAAACCCATGTAATACTTTAGGGCTACTCCCAAAATACCCATGTTATCTCTGATATATGTTCATTCATGAAAAGCTCCTTCAAATCAAGTAAAAACCGGAGGGGAAAAATAGACATGGAAATTTTGTACGATGATACTAAACCACTACAACAAAAATAACATTTAGCGGCAATAAATATATGCATTAACAAAGACTGATAAAGCATTTACATGTATTAGTTAATTGTCATTGGATTCAGTGTTGCTATAGGCTTTAGGGACATTTACAAATAGTGCTAAATGCCGCTAAAAATACATTTTTAGTGACAATTAAGCTATTGTCGTTAATTAATTGCCGCTAAAGATCATTTTTGATGTAGTGGACGAGCCTAATTTCCCTGCACAACATACGCCTATATCCTTTGGAGAGATATCTCAAAATTCATAAACTCATGGATATTCATAAAGAGATCCACGAATCAAATATTATTTTTTCAAGGCATCAAATTAGAATTACTTACATTTTTAACTTTTAATTTGATAACAATCAAGCTTTTTCCCCAAGAAAAAGGTTTGGCTCATGGAATTAGGTAGTGCATAAAAATCTTTAGTACTC
Organism: Solanum chiquidenum; assembly: GCA_029582725.1. Classification (NCBI taxonomy): domain Eukaryota; kingdom Viridiplantae; phylum Streptophyta; class Magnoliopsida; order Solanales; family Solanaceae; genus Solanum; species Solanum chiquidenum. Next base: position 25,736 of record JAJOOS010004533.1, read on the forward strand.
TATATACTAAAGTGATAATTCAATTATGAAAAAGAACAAGAAGAAGTGCGTCGACCCCATGCATAGGATTAAAATGTTATTCACGATTTGCACAGGAAAGAAGCAGCTGCTTATATTGGAGCACTTAGTTTATAAAAGGCGAATCTAGAATTTATATTAACAAAATATTTAAAATTTATATTCATATCTACTATTTTATTTTTGTAGATTTTTACTTTATATCCCCTACTAATATATATATATATATATAAATCACATAAAATTACCGAATTCAGATAAAACTGATATCAATACTATACATATTGCATCTGCCTTATTACGCGAGATACTGGTCAATTGCGTTTGTGATCCATTATAATTTTTAAATTTATATCAATATTTCAAAAGTTATTTATTTTTATACGTAAAAGTAAAATAAAATATTAGAGAACTTTGGGAGATCTCTTATTTAGATTGTAAACCATTATGTTAAAGTTGTTTATTTTATACGTAAATTAAAATATTAGAGAAGTTTGGAAGATTTCTTATTCTTATTTAGATTATAAACCATTACGTTAAGTTGTTTATTTTTATACGCAAAAAGTGAAAGTAAAATAAAATACTTATTAGAGAACTTTGTATAATTTCTTATTTAGATTGTAAACCATTATGTTGACCAATTAATTTCCTCGAGACAGGATATCCTATAAAAATCGCGACACGTTGAACTATATCCACTTTTATGGAAAACTATGTCCAGTCACCATTGTGGCAGTGAGAATGATCCCAATAATAGTACCACTCCTTCTGTTTTAATTTAATTTATGTGATATCGTTAAATCGATAGAATTTAAAAAATAAGAAAAAACTTCATTACATTTAATAAATTGTTTTTATTAAAGTCATTTTGGTGCTTATTTTTTATTGATTTTTTTTCTTAATAAAAGTTTAAGTGGGATCAATAAGGATAAAATTGAATTGGCGCCATTATATAATTATCAAATATAAATATGTAACTTTCTTTATAATACAGACTGAATAATAAAATAACACATAAATTAGGAAATATTATATTTTCTTCCGACAACATTATTGTAAGTTGTGCGTTTTCTATTATTGTGAGATATCCACGAGGCTTTCACACGAAGAGAGGTTCACTACAGTAACCACCAAACATAGATGTGAATGATTATATGACCACACTAATTGGAACTATGTGATTGATAAATATGGGCTATGGCCATTAGCTAATTTGAACCATTCACAAATATGAAGTGCACCACTAAAAACTGAGGGGGAAAAAAAGAAATATTGAGTGATAATTGATCCATGTTACTTTAGGTAAGTAAATCAGATAAATTAGAATAATTCTAGAAAATATGTACACAATAATCAAAAGTGGATTCAGAATTTGAAGGTTAAGGGTATTACATCACTTTGAACATAGATGTATTTGTCACGACCCATACTATCGTGATTGACATCCACACTAACTCTCTGGTGGGAGAACCACTACTACAACCCCAACCAAGCAACTAATCTAAAAACTAAGGCATTTAAGTTACGGAAGCAAGTTAAATACTAAGAAAAGAAATAGGGAGTTCCCATAAACTCCAACAAAAATCTAACAACGAACTAAACAATGCGGAAGAAATAACCTAGAACCTGAAAGTCAATGTACCAAAACATCTAAAGTTCAACAAGTCTAAACAACAGGAGATGCAACCCCAATCTAATGAACTAATCAACTAACTAGAACAAAAGTCTAAGTCCGAAATGGTAGACATAGACGAAAGAGAACCCATGGCAGCCCAGAAGAATTGGTTCACCCTTGAATTCGAACGATCACTGATCTCCTAAGCGAGGTCTGTCAATAGCCGCTTGAAGATGCCTTGTACTCAACAAAAATAAGAGCAACATTGTACTAGTAGGATCACGCGGCTATCCCACTAAATGCAACATATATAAGTCATTACAACAATATAATCACGTGCATATATCGAACATATACAATATCATCAACATTTACGAACAAGGTACAGTTTCACATTTCTCAAGACACACAGTTATATCAAATCATTGGTCCTCTCATGGAACCCAAACCCAAACTGTTAGCATACCGGAACGTGGTACCCGATCCAATGTTTATGCTGGAACGTGGCAACCGATCCCATAGTTATGCCGGAACATGGCAATCGATCCAAGTTAGTATGCCGGAACGTGGCAACCGATCCATTCAACACACCGCAATCACAATCACAAGTATATCCTCAAGATCATACATTTAAGTCATGATTTCATGGCAATCATTATTCATGCATCTCATTTACAACAAGTGTGATCAATAATACAACATTCATATACATATATCATAATGAAGCAAGAACAAACATACATCACACAATCATAGAATCACAACCATCACCTACCTCGAAACAAGCTTAAAACCATAAGAAACTTGATCCTTCCCTTTTCAAATTCGTTTCGCTTGTTCTTGGTCTACAAACAATCATAATAACACGGGAATCAATAAACAATCGTTAATTACCCGAATCGCTAACAATTCTATGAACCCTAGATCATACCCATGATCCCAAGCATCCAAAATAGCGTTGTTTCCACCATAAAATCTAGATCAAAATCCTCCCTCATCAATAATTACCCATTCTATTACGTTCTACGAATCGAAAAATGGATTCGGGGAGTGAAAAGCTTACCTTTAGCCTCAAGAATGGTGGAAAACTGTTAAGAGTCGCCTGGGGTTCGTTCCTTAGCTCTAGAAATCGAAAAGTGCAAAATAAGGTCGTTTAGGAGTTTGTTTACGACTTTAAGTCGCGTCGAACCCGCCACAGCGGCCATCACACCGCTGCAGCGGCCTCACCAGAGCGACACAAATCCCGCTAAAGCAGTTTGCACGGAACCAGTGAACTATTTTAATAATTCCAAGACCCCCATTTCACAACACACCTCTAACCAACGACGCTCAGAAAATACCCTTTACGCTAAGATTGATTCTGGGAGTTATACTCACCCGAATTCAATTATGTAAAGTTGTACGGATTCCTTAACGAGTTATCTAACCACTCATGTAATCAAAATCATAAGTAATTCACCCGATTGTTACCAGATTTTCCTACACCTTAATGACTCCGATTTCATCTAAATCCGGACTAGATTGGGAAAATCCAAATACTACGAAAAAGTTTTTCGACACCCCCAAATTTTTCCCCATTAGCTTCTCTATAACGACAGAACCCGGTCGTTACAGTATTGCTATTTACAAGATCCAAATAGGGTAAATATTTGATCAACTTTGACTTTGGTTCAAATATTCGTCTTTTCGGTTTATATAAATAAATAGATCGAAAAAAATGAAATAATTATGATAATTTGGCACAAAGACAAAATGATTCAATGATGACATAACAATTTGTCATCATAAATAGCTCACAATTTATATAACAAACTAAATATAAAGATGTCGAATTATTTCACATACATAATCTCATTAATAGAAACCAAGTTATATGTAAAAGTTTCAATTTAAAATAACATACCGTCTAAGGAGGCCCAAAAATCAAATGAGATTTCAATCCGGTTTCATGTTGTTTCTTATTGCAACATGATCTATTTTGTGAATTAAAATCTTTTAACAAATTTTAAATATCATGGTTTAACTTCTTCTTGTGAATTCTTGCGACTGTGGGAGGCAAGAGAAATATTTAATAATACATATGTATATAGAGATTCAACTGATATGTTTGGGTGTCGTGTCACCCCAACCCTTACACATGGATCCACCCACAAATACCTAGTTTAGCGAAGAGACCACTGCAACCATTATGATGTCTTCGAGGAATTATGAAACCTCGGTTATTTAGGGAAATTTTAGTAGTTCAGTCGGTTGACTACTGAACTTTCACCTTATGAATGAGAGTTTAATTCTCAATTAATATACCGTCAATATATACGCGTTTCCCTAAAAGGCAAATTTGTTGATGGCAATAAAAATCTCCTCTGCTTGGCCAAAAATTTCCAGTAATATTTCTTGGAGCCCAGAATAAACACTAGTAACAAAGTTTACCTATCAAGATTTCTTGGGCTCGACAAAAAACTGAGTTGCTCTTGGCCCATTGGATATTTACCCTGAATTAATTCCTTATGGATCCTCCCTCCCATGCCCACCAAAGTTGATTTTTTTGGTAAAAAATGATAACAAGTAGCCACTTTTGTGGTGAAAAATAGTCACTTCTGTAAGTAAAACTTCTACAGTTTGCTGTGGAAGAAGAAGAAATATGTGTATTGCTGTTTTATAAGTTTGTGACTATTTTTCAATTACCTTGCAAACGCTGGTTATATTCCAATTAGCAGTACTACTAGTGGATATTTGTCAAAATCACCATCCAGTTTCTTTCCTCCATATACTTGCTTATAAGAAGTAAAGAACTAGGAGCTTCAAGCAGCTAGCTAAAATGAAAAAAAGATGCTATTCAATTAGAAGAACAAGACAGATAAAAAGGCGCGTCTTTGAAAGAGAACTCCAATAGTGTCGAACAATAGGAACGGAGGAGGAAAAGATGTTATGAAACTAAAAATAAAGAACAGTATAAGTTTAAGAAAGCAGAAGTTTTTGTACATCCTACCAGACAGGTGAGACCAAATTATGGCAAGATCAGTAACTTATTATAGTCAAACCCTGAGAAGGATCTAAAATCCACTTCACCAAAGGTTTGCCCATTGGGACGAGAACCATGGGAGAGCAGGGTCAAATCCGCCTCAATGGACAGAGTTGCCTCATACATGTACAAACAGAACGACAAAAGGATGCAAGTATACAGTGGAATATGACACCACGGTTATCCAAAAAAAACAAGAGATCTAAGAGTCTGGTGTGGCCTACAAGAATGACTTAATCATGAAAACTAAAAAGGTTACCCCAGCTGCTACAAATTCTATTGGGAATTTTTTTTTATGAAAGCAGCAACAAAAGACTAAAGTGCTGATTCATTTTTTTCAAGGGAAAAAGGAAGGATGTGTCAGATGGCTTACCAGAAAGAGAGAAATATCATAACTTCATGTTCATCCAGAAATGATTGTTTGAGAGCTCAAGAAATCAACCAACATATCTTCTGCAGAGTTTCTTTTAATCATTTTAATTAGTTAGAAGTCAATATGGACTAAACAGAAATTAGAGGTAAACTAAATTTTCACAGCTGAATAGACAGTAACAGACTAAAAAGAAGTGCAACAGTTATTTTCACAATTGCTCTTTACTAAACCACTCTCTATAGTACTCATTTAAATAGTTAACGCAACTCATAACCAAGAGTATTCCAGAAACAAGCAGCTAGTACGTTCAAATGTTAAAGGAAGACTACAGGATCCTCTCTAACTGTTGTTGTCCTCCTAGGATGCTCTAATAGTTTACAGTTCTCATTTCAGGCAACAGAGGTCCATGCAAATACAGCAACAGAGTTTATACGTGATATTAAAGTTAATCTAGTTGAACAAACAGAAAGCAGCTGTGTAGTATCTTCAAAAGAAAAGAAATACCAAGACTAGTTAGGACATCATGCACCATGTTTCTTTTTTTTTTTCCTTTTTTTTCAAAGGCATCATACACAATGTCAAAAAACTGGTTTCATGCACTGCTGCAATTCTTACAACTGCTTTTGTTGACCGAAACAATATTTACAACAATGTAATGAAGAAGAATTTGATCAATGCACAGCACAGATGTCAAAATGTGTTCAACATAAAACCCTCCTAAAAGAAATCGAAATGACATATAAGTCATATTCATAAATGACTTCACTTAAAATCAAGCAACTTTTGGTGGAAATGTATTTACTAAACATCTTCAATGAAATCTCTGCCATGGACATCAAAATATACGACTATGGAGAGGTCCAGCGGGTAAGGCTTCACTGTTGAGAAATGAGTCTTGAACTTTATATGAACACCGAAAACCCATTGCCAACATTAAGATAGATCTAAACAAAAAAAATAAAGAAACCACCTTAATGGCCACAGTATTATGATGTTTCTGATATGGTTGCTTAAGAGAAGCCCATTTGATGAGGAGAAGAGATGAATCTATGGTTTATATGGAACACAGCTACTCTGCCAAAAATCCACAAGGTTATTGCTTCTCCAGCAAAAGAATATGATTCATACAGTCAAGGAATTATTCAATCTTGTGCATCAGTTCAAATTTAAAAGAAGAGTAGGAATCAGGAGGCCAACTCGATTTTCAAGGATCAGATCACGGAAAACAATGACACTTAAATTAACAAAAAATTCAAAACAACATCCACAATGTCAGTCTTTTCCTAGTATAGCTGTATAATTTGTCTTTGAAAAGCACATATGCACCATATTTTAAAGGAAATATAGGCATAAGATAAATCAGAATTTGCAATATATGATACTGATTTACAATTTTAAAGAGTGTCAATATCAAAGGGATTGGCAGCTCTGTAGTACATCGTCAACAGGAATAGCAGTTTCAATGTGCTGTCAACTATCTGTTGTATGTTTTGAGAACTTGCACTAATGTACGATCACTAGTTCATAAGAAGCCCTATTTACGAATAACACAAGGACGCTCACCAAACCTTTCTAGAAAGACAGCCTAAAAGTTAAAATCATGTCCTTACTCAGCCATGAAGAACACCAATACCTCAACATCCAATGCTCAGCCAATGAAAGAAGGCGTTGTTCATATTTCTTCCATCCCTCTGCAAATATGTCCATAGGCACGTCCTGTACTCGGGCAGAAGAACAAAATCAGGAATCCGCAAAACTGAATTGATCTAACAGAACCATCAAACCTTTGGGTTTAACATTCAATAGAGATTTTCACATGATTATAACAACATATAATGTCTCAAAAATCATTTCAATCAGTCATCACTCTCATCGAGGCCACTAACGGCAGGAACTCGTTGCTTCCTCTTGCTTTTTGTTGAGAATCTTGCTGCAGACACACTCAGAAGTTTATTGAGCGACATGCCTTCCCCTAAGATCTTTCTTTTCTCTTCGTACCTGTGTTTAATCCTTCCGTCAAGCTTGTACCCAAGAAATGCAGGAAAAGCCAATAGCTCCCCAACTTCACGACCCATCTCCTCAACCAAGTAGTCCATCTTCTCGTCCAGTGACTCATGATTGTACTGTAATACCTGCGGATGTTTCATGCTCATCTCCAGAATGTCATCAAAAGTCAAGCCGTAGTTCAAAAATACGCCAATAACTTCTTGCATATTTTTGCAGCTAGTCCTGGTAACAGCTCCCATTGCCATAGCCAATTCCTTAGTATTCTTCTTATACCCAATCTTCACCAAAAAGACCAGCTTGTAAGCGAGATTCCCCTCAAATGACAGACTTAGAAATAAAGGAGCTTTTATTAAGAACCTGAATATATCATGTGAACTCAACCCACATTGCTTTAGAAAATCAATTCGAGGATGCAATTTCCTTTTCCTGCTGGCACTAAACATGTTGGGATAAACTAAAACAATTCGAAAAATCTCCTCCTCACTTAAGCCAGCATATGATTTCAAGAACTCTACATGATCTTTTAAGTGATCAACACTGTATGCTACAACAAATGGCAACTTACGCAACACAGTTGCAGTTCCGGTCTCATCACCTCCACTCAGCTCCAAGAGGAACCCTACCCTGGGAATCAACTGGACATCGAGGTCATAATTGAGAAGTGCTGGTCGGCGAAGGATCAAATCACCACCACCAAAACGGTTCAAGAAAGTAAGCATTCTTTCTATATCTTCAAATGACTTGAGACAAAATGCCTTTGTTAAGTTGGCATTGTTAAGAACATGAACAATTGTGTCTTGGGTAATCCCAAGTTCGAGTAACAATCTAACCTTTGTTTCAAATCCTGCAAGAAACCTTGGTTCTGTTGAGTTAAAAAGATGTTCAATCTGTGAAGATTTGATTTTTCCTGCCAATTCCAAATCACCCCTGAGAAGAAAACTAACAACGCCATCAATTTCCACAGCTGTTAAAACATCTGGTCTTTTCACAATCAATCTTGAAAGAGCAAGGCCGCTGACCCCAAGGGACTGCAAAGAATGAATTCGCGTGCGTATGGATTCGAATGGCGTCAGGTTAATTGCCGGGTGGGCGTCCAAAAGAGCTTCAGTATCAGTCTCATTGAACCCAATTTCTTGAAAGAGTGAAAATAGCATCACCCCTGAGAAAAGAGACCATTCAAGATCAGTCAAAGAAATGGGGATGATAGAAACACATCAGGTGTTTGATAATTGACCTGAGAGAAAGAAACTCACCGGAATCGACGAAAGAATTTGTAGAGTTGTCGTTGATGGCGAGGGCGTTGCATTTGAGCAGTAAAAGCGTGGAATCTTGAGGAACCAGAAAGTGTAAAGGTAGTTTATCTTGTTTCTGTGGGGAAAATGTGAGTTTCTGAGAAGGGAGCAACGCAGAAGGAAAGAGAGTTCGTATGGGGGGAGTTAAAGCCCGAGATAAACAGGAATGAGAAGGCGAAAGAGGAAAAGATTTGGTGGGCGTCGACATGGTAGCAAAGGAGGCAGCACTGCAGCCAGTTACTTGGCGATAAGGTAGATGATGATAGTTAAAGCTGTTGCTCCAAAGTGTCACTCTCCAACTAGTAACGGGTCAAAAACCAAATTTAGTAAATTATTTTATCATTTGGGTTAGACATACAAGGCGCGCCAAAGTATGTTAATTTCAAACAATTTTTACACGTTGTAAATATTGACATAAAAAAAAAGTTGAAAAGAATTGTCCTAGTGAGTGTGTAAACCAACTCATGATAATATTATCAATAAGAATTGTGATATAGTGATAAGTATTTTTTTCATTTTTAATAAGACATCTACGTTGAGTCCCCTAAGGTAAGAAATCATTTTTGTTGGGGAATATTTTACCCTTAATGTGAGACTTCTGACATGAGTTCGGATTTAATCAAACCAAGATAATATTGAATAATGTTTCCTAAAATATGATCCAACTGTTAACTAACGATATTCTACTAAGTCAAACAAGGAGGACCAAACAATAAAAAGAAAAATAGTAATTCTAATTTGTTAATAGTAAAATTAGAACAAGAAACCAAATGAGGCAATAATCTTCTATTATCATTTGTAATTTGAATATAAAAAATGATTGCATCGCCTCTATTTTATTTAGGGAAAAAAGTCTGAAATATATCCGAAATTGTTGTAACAATCTCAAACTTTGGAAAGAACATTTTACCCCTGCACTATTTAATAGTGTATTTTAAAGATACATATATGTCCACGTGGACATCATAAATATTACATCATTATAAATAGTAACTTGTCCACGTGGGCACATATATACCTTTAAAATACAATATTAAATAGTGCAACTCCTGCTCAAAGTATGAGATTGTTACAGCAATTTCGGTCAAAAATATATTTCGAACTCTTTTCCCTTTTATTTACTTGTCTAGTTAAGAAAATAACATTTGTTATAAATCATGACTGATCTCTCCGGACCAAAGTATGGCTTTCCAACATTTTCCAGTCATGGAAAACTTAAAGCGCAGCAACCCCAACTGATGCTTTCAAAAAATTAAGCTAAAAATGAGGCAATAATAGTCCAATTCTACATAGTCCTGTGATCGCCGAAAAGTGGTTCCAACAAATGATATTCATCAGTAAGATTAAGCAATGTCTAGTTGAAACCACCAAAGTTCACTTCCACGTCCAGTTTAGGGAGTGAAAAAGGAAGCGCTTCTTTCAAAATAGGAATGAGGAAAACGCAAAACGACATACAGAAACACCATTAGTTACCCTTACTCATTCATGTCTTCGACTCCCCTCTCAGCCAACAGAAAACAATTACTTGGTATCTAAAAAATTTAAATAGGGAATAGATGGCAAACCATGAAGCTGTTACATTGCCAAAATGGGAGCTTCAGCTGGTACTTGACTGGACTAGTCCGCAAACAGATTTACCTATCAGCTGTTGCAAATGTTTGAGTAGCCTGTATCAGTAACTTCACAACTCCAAGAAAAATTATACTTGACTGAACCTATTCGACTTTGAGCAATGATAGCTTAAATGTTTGCATCCTGATAAGCAAAACAGTGTGTTACATCAACAAAAAATTGTACAATTATAATTCTCTGCACAGTGAGTGGTATTTATACAATTCTTCCTGCTCTGCTCAGCATCTTATATAATGGAGTATTTGTTTCTGGAAAATGGCATGCTTAAATATTCCAAAGATGGCAAGGTACAGATGAATTTGCAATCAGACAACAATGTTTGGTTGATTATTGAGCCTGACACTGTCGATGAGATGGCTTCAGAGAATTCTTAGCAAAACCTGTTCCGTTTTTCTTACTTGTTGGAATGCTCTTGATTAGAACAACTGATGAAGATGCCTTCTTCAATTTCCTGTGAAATGCACAAAATATTGTCAGACCTTTTAGCATAGGTCACATACTCGAGAAAGCCCACAAGGAAGACAGAAATTACAACTTAAGAAATTCTTACAAGTTCCCTTGTTTCTTTTTGGAAGCCTGGCCAACAGAATCAGATGTCCTTTTACAAGTTCCTTCCAATTTATCATCCAACTGAAGCTTCTGCACAAGACAGTACAAGTCAAGACAACATAAAAGACTATTGAACAATATTCTTCTGGTAAAACCAAAACGGCTACTGATAACCATTAGCTACCTGGTCTTACAACAATGCCTAATATCTATACACCAACTCCCTTCACTACTTAAATGCACAGAATGGTCCATCAAATTTCTCATTCCTTTATGCATGTGAATTCAAGATCACGGACATCTACAGTAACAAATTTGAATATATGTCTCCATATAATTATTTTATACACGTGGAACGATCTGTTTGTGTTATATTTTTATGTGCAGGGGTGGATTCATCTTAAGCCAATTTTACTAAATGTCTATATAATTGAAAGGCAGAAACAGAAAGTAGATAAATTGAGTAAAATGATACCGCTTCGTTGGAAAATTTTACTAAATGTCTGTATAATGAAAAGGAAGAAACATAAAGTAGATAAACTGAGTAAAAATGACACCGTTTGACAGTTGAAAGTTGAAACCAAGAGCTACACAGCTCATTTGGTCGGGTGCCTCAATTTTCTACTAGATGTCATGAGGTCGAAGCTAGCAGCTTCATTTGTTGTTTTAAGATTTTTGCGCCTCATCTACAGAAGGAACATGTCCAGCCATTCAGTTCGTACCGCTGACCTCTTGAAGGTTGACAAAACATAGAATATTAGACTAGAATAACATTTGTTGACTCTGGACAATAAACTATTTGGAAGTTGCGAGAAGGATGGAGTTATGCTATTTTCTTTCTTTTCCTTTTCCTTTTCCTTTTTCCTTATCTATTTCTCACCAATGAAATTGATAAAGAATGATTTGCAGAATCAAATGAACAATGAGTTTTTAGTGATTATTTGGTGCCCTACATAAAAAAAAGTACTTGGTATTATTTCTAATGAAGTTATTTTAAATACATTTCACAATTAAAAAACAAGAAAAGTTAAGAGGAATATACGTGAATTTTGTTTTGTTTATATTTTGTTAATTTTTAATATGATGTTATAGTGTTCTACTCATTTTAATATGTGACATTGCTTACAGAAAATCTTGTGTGCTTTATTGTTTATGTGCAAATATATATCTCAATATGCAAGTAAATAATGATAAGATTGACCTAAAGAAATTAGCACTAATGAATCTACCAATAAGGACATAACTAGTATTCCTAACTATTTAGCAAATATATCTCGCCAAAAAGGGACATCCCTATTTGAGACCCGCCATGTTCTTACTAATCTCAGTGTCTTCATAAAGAGACAAACGGTGTGAAGAACAAAAAATAAGATCATATTCAGTGAACTTGTGAAATTAGGTATTGGGCCTAATTGGCACCCCAAAAGCTTAGCTCAAAGGGAGAAAGATTGTCCAAGATCTAATTTTACATGGTATAATAGCAGAATTCATCTCACCCAATGTTGGGCTCCCACATTGGAGGTTAATGAGATGAGTGGTTTCCTTATAAGACTTGGCCAATCCTCCTCACTTTGAACTATCTTGTGTGAGTTAGGCCCAAGACCTAATTTTATAATCTCTAAGCCATTTCAATGGGAATTAAAGAAACGATCCAGCTTATTCTCTAGCAAAGAACCATATACCTCAAATTCCATCATTTTGACTACAATTTTTGTCATTGGTGAATCAATCTGATTTGAAGCCAGTCTAATAAAAATGTCGCATACCATACATTTACAACATTCTAAGGAAAGCAATAGAAATAGATGAAGTTCGTACAACCAGACAAAACTTCATGATCCGACATAATGCTGAATAATACAGGTTGGAACTATGCATCAGATGCTAAAGAAGCCACACTTGGCAGTACATACCAAATATGGTCTTTAGAAAAAGCAAAATAGTCAGAAATAACTATACATTGTTCATAAAACCAAAAAAAAATGCATAGAATAGACCATTTTGTAGCACAAAAGAAGAAAATTTTCATACTGAGAACAGCACAACTAGAAATGAATTTTACCCCACAACGTTGCAAGAGGCATACGATGCAAAGCTACAATAAATATCAGAGCTCCAACATTAATGTGGTGAATGTTTTGATAAAAACATGAAGTATAGTTAATGATAAACATGACTTAAAAATAGCTACATAGCAACCCACTATCATCATTTTCAAACGGAAGGCTAATAAGTAATATACATGATCAAAGTACACTTCAATTGGAGCTTGAAATCCATATAAAAATGCTTGATATAGTAGTAACAGAAAAGGATAGTCCATTTGCACAACTGCACAAGGATGGCAAGTAATTATGCACTAAAAATTAAGCCTTCTTTAGAAAGTAACATGGTATGCTTCGGTCATCCTAAAGTAGCTCCAGTATATGCTAAACCCTATCCAAGATTAAACAATATACTGATGGCGAGAATACTCTCTTTTCAATAATTAGTTTACACTTACTTGTATCTCTTCTGTTTTTGATAAGCAAGCAACTTAACACAAAGAAAGTTGGAACATATTTGCTAGCTTGATATAATTAAGTGTTCATATATATATTGTGAGTTTGTGACCAACGTTCTAATTCACAATGCACTTGTGAAGTGAAACCAAGATTGAATATGTAGGTCATAGGTTGTATGACCATATCACTAGCCATCATTAAATTGGGCATGCGTAATTCCATTACATCAAAGCAATATGAGCTTAATTGATATGCAGACACATTCTACATGTGCATTTACTACATCATCCATATGAGAACCAAGAAGATATGGAAGATTTAGCTTGCTTCTTGCATTATTGAAACATAAAATAACAAGAACTCTACATAATTAAAAAACTTCCATCGGTAACACGAAGCATGTGATATATAGATGTCAGTATTTGATCACATTCCATAAAAAGGATCTTAATTACTGAGTACTACCAAACAAGCATATAACCAAACATGATCACTACTAGCATAATTGGTTTTATTGAACTTACTTCACTGACTGAAGACTTGCATTCTCTCCCTTTTGCAGCATAACCATCATGCCCACTTATAAACTTCTGTTTCTTCTCGCCGCGAGCATCCTCACTTGTCACATCAGCTTTCCTCTTCTTCTTCTTCCCCAAATTCAACGTCTTGCTTTTTTTATCACGAACCTTCCAAACGTTCTTCTTTCTGAAAAGCAATTTCTCAAACTTCCACGGTGCACAGCTCGTATCTATCACCATTACTTCAGTCCGTGAAAATCCCATCAAATTGGCGTTGGACTTGTCCTCTTCTTCCGCTAAGTTCAAATTATGGCCCTGCTCTAATAGCTTGACCTGAGAATCCTTAATTTCCACCCGACATTTGTCTAGCGACTCAGTTTCTTCTTTCCTCTGACCACCCTCGACTACCGCATCACTGTTGATTTCCGATGAAGCACAAAACCTAGGGTTCGTCTGTTTGCGGGAGCCCCTTTTCACACTGAACTTAGGGAAACTAGTTGACTCCCCCATACAAAATAGCTCGGAGAGAACATTCGTAACTACACTACACATTTCTTCGTTGTCTCCACTGTTATGTGGTGCTGCCGGAGCTTGGTCCCGATGGAGGACCGGTTCGTTTACGGGCTGAATTGGATCCGAGCTGGATTCCGAACCGGTATTATTATTACTGTCTCTTATCTCAGTTTCGGTGCTGGGAGGAAGAGAATCAGATCCATTAGGAGTCTGGTGAGTGATAAATTGTTCGAGATTGCGGTTGTCGGCAAAGGAGAATCCCTTTGATGATCGGAGCCGGTCTAGCCAGTTTGAACCGGCCGATTTCTGGGTAGAAATGGAACAGAGCATTGTGGACAGTGAAATTAAAGAGGTGAGCTTAGGGTTTACAGAGAGAGTTCATGCTTGTTGCAGAGACAAAGGTAGAAGCTGCCATCGGTGTGGAAATTGAAATATGGCAAAGCTGACACGTTGCTTCTAAGGAGTAGGAGGGAAAATGGAAGAACAGACAAATACTATATATAGTAGCAGTAACTGTGATTAACAGTCACCTAATTCTACCATCATTAACAAGATTAGCACTTTTTTTCCAATTTTTTACAAATTTAAGATTTGAATTAAAGCTTTTGAGTTCGGTTTAATCTGTAATTAAATTACTATCTCTACTGCTGGTTACTAGTGGAGAAATTGGTTGGATTAGAATAATTAATTAACTGAACTATTATAATAACACTAATTGTATTTAATTCAACTTACTATTTTTAGCTCTTACCTTTCACGTGTTTCGTTGGGTAAACACCATTTAAATTAATTAGAAGTAAATCCAATATGGATGGGGTAGGTTTCGACTTATTTTTAAAGAAAAATTACTTAAATAAATATTTTATTTTATTATAATCTCTAAAATTTCCTATCATTTAAATCCCCTCTCGGATACATCTCTCTCATATGTATTTGGATGTCCTATCCCTCTCTGATACATCTCTCCCCTCTCGGATATATCCCTTCTCTATGTATCTGGATGTCCAGTGATGTATCCGGAAGTCCAAGTGATGTATCCGAAATTTATAAATTTTAAGGGATTTTTATAATTTAAAAAAGAATAATAAAATAATGTATTTAGCTCTTAACACTATGTGATTTATGTAAATTATACTTTTTAATTCTCGCACATAATAAAGAGAGAAGGTACTCCGTGTATTACTTGGCGTTGCAGTGAGTTTTTATATTGAAAAAATGTTATAGTTTAGAGGATAGTAACAACATCCCATAATTTAAGTATCAAATAACCTATACATAAATTGTTTCAAAGTGTTTATAGATATCAACTCTTATAAAATTTTACCAAATACTCCCTCCGTTCACTATTATTTGTCAGGATAAGGTATGACACAATCTTTGAGCAAAAATTAATATAAGGTGCAATTTGACTAATATAACTCTACTGTCAATCATTATGAAAATTGATGTTCATTAATAGCCTATTGAACTAAAGAATACCTAGTCTTAAATGTATTTTTACCGTGTAATTTTACATTTAATACTATTGTTTGTTATGAGTATTAAATGCATAAAGACTAAAGCAATCAAAAGTGAACTAAAGTGAACTAAATAATACCAAAAGTCTACCCAGATATGTACAAAGAATACCAACAGTCTACCCAAATAACTTTCCAATTGAACTAAAATTTTCTACACTACTTCAATGAAATTTTTTACCGCTTCCTTCGTGAATGAATATTTTCAACTTTCAAATTTAGAATATGTAAACTTAAAATTTTCCACCATTAACATTATAAAAGAATACATGGTATTTGAAAATATGAATATGAGATAAAGTTATCAAATTTCATTATTTCAAATAGTTTTAAATATGTCTGTTGAAACTCATAATGATAATGGTGTTAGACAATAGTTGCCTGATCTCAATATTGCTATTGATTCGGTTCATAATCTGAATGATATTTCAACGGATGTGGTTGTTGAAACATTTTCAGCGAATTATTTTTTATTGGATTTAAACGCTGAGCCAAATATTGACGTAGTATAGGAACTTTAAAATGGTCAGTACTTTTTTAAAGTAGTTATGTAATTATTAAGGGCAAAATTGAAAAAAAGTGACTAATTAATCCTTGATTGTTTAAATTGACAATTAATTTTGGACATCTATTTTTAGTATACCTGACAAACAATAGTAGACGGAGGGAGTAAGTAAATTATAGTTCATAAATGAGATATCGAAATATCCTAAGTTGTCAATTAATAAATAACATATGCTCGTGTTCCTTTTATAAGTAGGCGTTTGGACATGTAATTTCGTATCGAAATATGAAATCATGGTATCTTCGTCCTTGAGCTATTGAGAGTGAGTTTCTTACTTAAACTATCACACAATAGTAAGTGAACACAGCTAGACGTTGGCTAGAGCAAATATTTATCTAAAAATGCTCTAGGCGTGTTTGTTCATATATAAAACCTTCGTCCACTTGACATATATAACAACTTTTTTTGCCGAAACATTAATTTTAATTTTTTTAAAATATATTTTTAATTTACTTCTTGAAAACTCTAAATTCTTCCCTTTCAAGTTGAGATAGAGACGAGACAATAGCCAAGAATGTGGTGAAGTAGATGGTCCGAAAAATGGTAGGTGTATCCGAAAGTCTGTCCAATCGAATGTCTTCATTCAATTTTCCATTCAATTCTTAGGGTGGTACCTGCATCGAGGCTGTTGAAAACCAAACCCTTGTGAAAACCATACAAGATAACCGTTGACTGAATTGAACTCCAAATAGCCTTAGGCATTTGCTTAATGTAACAAATTCTTGAACATCCCTTTAAATTAATTAGAAGTAAATCCAATATGGATGGGTAGGTTTCGACTTATTTTTAAGGAAAAATTACTTAAATATACATTTTATTTTATCATAAACTTTAAAATTTTCTACCATTTAAAAAACTTTCAAAAATCTCTCGAATACATCACTCTTCTCTCGCTGATACATCTTATCCCTTTCGAATTCATCCCTCTCCTCTCGCTGATACATCTTATCCCTTTCGAATTCATCCCTCTCCTCTCTGATACATCTCTCCCCTCTCGGATATATCCATTTTCTATGTATCTGGATGTCCAGTGATGTATCCAAAAGTCCAAGTAATGTTTCCGAAATTCATAAATTTTAAGAGATTTTTATAATTTGAAAAAGAGTAGTAAAATAATATACTTAGCTCTTAAGACTAAGTGATTTATGTAAATTATACTTTTTAATTCTCACACATAATAAAGAGAGAAGTTACTCCATATATTATTTGGCGTTGCAGTGAGTTTTTATATTGAAAATGTAGTAATAGTTTAGAGGATATATAGTAACAACATCCCATAATTTAAGTATCAAATAACCTAAACATAAATTGTTTCGAAATGTTAATAGATATAAACTCTTATATAATTTTACCAAATAAGTAAATTATAGTTCATAAATAATATTGAAATATCCTAAGTCGTCAATTAATAAATTGCATATGCTCGTGTTCCTTTTATAAGTAAGCGTTTGCACATGTGATTTCATATCGAAATATGAAATCATGTTATCTTCGTCCTTGAGCTATTGAGTATGAGTTTCTTACTTGAACTATCACACAATAGTAGGTGAAACACAACTAGATGTTGACTAGAGCAAATATTTGTCTAAAAATGCTCTAGGCGTGTTTGTTCATAAAATCTTCGTCCACTTTACATATATAACAACTTTTTTTGCCGAAACATTAATTTTAATTTTTTAAAATATATTTGTAGTTTACTTCTTGAAAACTCTAAATTTCACCCTTTCAAGTCGAGATATCGATATCACGATACAGATGAGACAATAGCTCTGAATGTGGAGAAGTAGATGGTCCGAAACATTAATTTTAATTTTTTAAAATATATTTTTAGTTTACTTCTTGAAAACTGTAAATTTTACCCTTTCAAGTCGAGATATCGATATCACGATAGAGACGAGACAATAGCTAAGAATGTGGGGAAGTAGATGGAGGATGTCATGGTTGAAATAAATTAATTTATACAATAATAAATTTTAATCTTTAACCTTGACTGTTAACATAATATTAATTTACTTAAATTTACCACAGTGAAATTATTTTTCAATTTGAACGGTCATACACCATAATCTTTAAACAAAAGAAATAATGTACACACATCATAGTTGTGATTTTACAAACTATTAAATGCACATGATTTTACAAAAAAATACTAATTCAATATTCAACCGTAGTAATCACTAGCTACCCTCTAATAAAATCCTCACCTAATACGACAATCTATACATTTTTTTTACCAAATATAAATTTATAAATCAAATTTTAAAAAAATTTAAAATCATAATTGTTTTGAATCGAAAATTTTGTACAAATTTAATAAATAAAAAGTATATTTAAAATCAAAACTGCTTCCAAGTTGTATGTCCAAACTCCAAACACCTACCATTTTTTATTTTTTCGAAAAAGTAATAGTACCAACTACCAAAAACCAATTGAAAAATAAAGGATATGACACAGGTGTAGAGAGAGTATCAATTGGCCTCACACTGCGGCGTTTTCTACAACAGAAAACACCGACATAGGATGCTCCGTCGTTTTGTCCCCATCCGATTCCCCTCGAGATTTCCACTCTTAACGCACCAACAGTCCACTATTTTGCTGATGACCATTATCCTATCTTCTTCTTATCCAAACAACCAAATCATCCTTCCTTCTTTCTCGCATTTAATCCCTTAAGTATCTTCACACAACAATAAATTCCTCACCACCATAGATTTACCTTTCATCTCTTATCTATATCAAAATATTCATCTTCTTTGACCTTTCTGGGTAATCGATTTATCGCTTGTATTTATTTTTTTTTGGTTAATTTGATATAGATGTAGGATGGTGTTAGTTGAGGAATTTTTGGAGATTCTTGAAAGACCCACCATAAGTGCAGTATTTGTAGAGATTATGGTGTTTCTTGGTCCTGTTTGGATTGCATTTCTTGTGGGTATTACGGTGGGATGGATTTGGAAACCTAAATGGGCTGCATGGAAGAATTGTAAATTTGATTTTTCAGTACCTTCTTCCCCCTCTGCTTCGGTTCCTTCTACCTCCAAACCCCAGGGTTTTCACTCCTCCGAGGCTCCTACCCCTAGTTTTGCTTCTTATGCGGATGCTGGCTCAGAGATTGAACTATTTGACAGTGGGTAAGCTCTATTCTTTATTTCAAATAGAAAAGTTTATGCTTTGTTATACTTTGTTTGGGTGGTTGCTACATATTGTTGCTTAATGTATTGTATTGTCTTGATGAATACAATGTTTGGACAGATTGTATCGGTTCTTGTTATGAGCCATATGAATGACAATTCTATAATAAAATAGGATTATTAGCTAATAAGCAAAGATAAAATGAGAAGAAAAAGATAAGGGAACGAGGAGATCACACCAAATCAGTTGTTACATACTTTTCGTTGTTATGTAACATGGATTTAACAATGTGATACAATACGATATAGTAAAATTTAAGTAACAATCGAAACAAACATTGTATACAAACCAATAATACAATACTCACTCTATTTGTTCCCGTGCAAGAATTTTTCAATAATTTTGGTTTCATCTTGATTGGATGGGGTCACTACTCACTCTGTTTTCCCTTTTTCTGTCTTAGTCCATCAAGGCTGAATACTTTACCAATATCAGATGAAGATTTGGATCATTTGTGGCATCTTGTTGAGAGGAAAGATGGAGGCCCTACGTGGAAACACATGATGGATCATTCCACCCCTAATATGAGCTATCAAGCGTGGCAGCGTCATCCGGAGGTAGTAAAGGCTATGGTCTAATGTATTGATATATCTTTTCCCCTGTGCCTGGCTTGTTTATTGATTTTTCCTTGTTGTTTTTCTAGACTGGTCCCCTTCAATATTGCAGCCGAACTGTGTATGATGACGCAACACCTGAATTATTGAGGGACTTCTTTTGGGATGATGAGTTTCGAGTGAAGTGGGACGACATGCTTGTACATGCAGAAACGATAGAAGAGTGCCCTACAACAGGAACAATGGTAGTGCACTGGGTTCGAAAAGTAAGAATATGCAATGTACTCTTTTGCAAACTCAGTATTTTATTTAGCTAATAAGTAGTTAATTCATTTGGATACTTTTTCTGCAGTTCCCATTTTTCTGCAGTGACAGAGAATATATATTTGCTCGTCGAATATGGGAGTCAGGAAGGTCATATTATTGTGTAACAAAGGTACAGAACTTCGAGTAGTTTCCCCTCTTTTGTTTAATATTGTATTACGGAGCAACATGGTTTTATATAGCCGATCCATTTTTCTTTTGATTTAGATATTTTCTTGTTCCGACTCTTCATTTCTTCTAGTATCCAGCCGATAAGAAGGTGGCAAATTACTATGTTTAAGTTTGTCTCATGTTATGCTTACTCTGTGCCTATTTGTCTGATTGATGACGTGCTGTTTGCTTGAGTTCTTCCATAAATGAATCGGTCTAGGGCCTGTGAAATGGATGAATATGTTAGTAGAATTGTTGCCTGATATCATCAGGTGTAGAGTCCATGATGCAACTTTGAGTCATTCAAAGACCCCTTGGAGTTGTTTAGTGGATGGCATCTCTTGTGGAAATTCCTATTTCTCTAGGCAGCACAATCGCCAGGTTATCTAGTTGTGAGATCATACCTATTGTGGCACCGACACTTAAGCTGGCCCTAGAAATACAGTAACAAGGAGCCACAAGACAATGATTCTTTTTGAAACATAATATTAAAAAAATAGTTCTGTGAAGAGTGTAGTTGACGTCAGTTTTTACTTGCTTGGTATTCTCTTAACTTCCACAAAATCCTTCTTTGGACTTCAATTAGAGAAATGGAGGATGGGCAGAGCTTGAGAGGCCTGAAACATCATCTATGCCACAGTTAACGGACTACCCGAAAACATTTAACCATCCCCTTCACCCCACCGAACCCCACAAATTAATGGAAAGAAATCAATGAATTGCTACACCCTTTGTTTATTAATCCTCTTCCAATTGACGCTGAGCTGATTTTCCTACATTTGGAGGTCCCCTCTAATTATAATTTTCCTTGTGTTTTGTTAATCAGGGAGTGCCATGTCCTACTATTCCCAGGAAGGACAAACCAAGACGTGTTGACCTGTACTATTCAAGTTGGTTCATTCAAGCTGGTATGACCTTACTTCCTTCTTCCAATTCCTTTTTCTTTTCCAGGTTGTGAAAATAACTTATCATGCTTTTGCTTTCCCAAATAGCTACCATATCTATGAATTAGAATAGACATGTGCATTAGCTTGACTGGCATCATCTTGTTCAATTTTTTAACAATGCACATTGACCTACTGCAATTCCTTATCAACTTATCTGCAAGTGTCCATCACAAGATTTAGACTTAAAAGTCATGATCATCTGACTCTGAATTCCGTCTGTACTGCATGAAACAGTGGAATCAAGGGAAGGAAATGGCCAGCTGACTGCATGTGAGGTGCTTCTCTTCCATCACGAAGATATGGGCATCCCATGGGAAATCGCAAAATTTGGGATAAGGCAAGGTATGTGGGGGGCTGTAAGAAAGATTGAACGTGGACTTCGTTCCTACCAGAAATCAAGAGCATCTAACGCGAAGATCTCTCACTGTGCTTTGATGGCCCAAGTAAATACGAAAATTGATCCAGAATACTTGAAGTCAACGGATGGGAATGAGGAATCATCAGGGACTGAAATAGAGGTTTTACCTGCAAAGCGTGAGGGCAGTATAAACATACCAAAGCTACTTATCATTGGCGGAGCTTTGGTTGTTGCTTGTACTCTTGACCAAGGAATCATACCCAAGACATTTTTGTTTAATGTAGCGAAAAGGTTTGGAAATATAGGGAAAAAAGCAAGTCCAAGGCCATGACGGATAATTTCACTAGTACGATGATTTTGTTGTACATAACCTTCTTTTCCCCCCTTTTAGCGTTAGTGTTAGTGATCGATAAAAGCAATGACTTTTGCATGTAACACAAGCTGAGTATTATTGATCGATACAAGCGCGGCACAGATTTTATCATCTGTTTTACCCAGGCCTTTGATTCTTAATCACTAGACTGTCAACAAGAAGTTCTTACCATATGACTACTATCATGTGAGTCATATCGTAAGAGAGCTTACTACCCGGCTTTTATAGTCACTACTGTTGTCCTGGATAAGAGTTCTTTTGTTTGGGAGCGTTTTACCTTATCCTTGAGACTTTTCAGTGCAAATTGAGATTTAATTGCTATCGGATACTGAATGGGAAAAAAAAGAGCCAAAAAGAATAGAAGTCCAAAGCTAAGGGATATTAGTTGCCTTGACAGACGAGAAAAGTAAAGCATCATCGCATCGTACGTTCAACTCGAAGAAAGGGTAGAATAGTGGAATTACATAAACGTGCGGTAGACGAAATATACAGCATATTCCCCTTTTGGTGCTTTTTTTTCAACCTCTGTTGTTTTCTTTGTTTCTACTCCTGGAAAAGATCAATAATTGATTGGAGAACTGATTAAAAAAAGAGAAAAATATGAATTGAAATTGTTCAAACATGTAAATAAAAGAAATGAATCATCAGATTTAATACTACACTAAATTGTATCAACCTCCGTGATTTACGATTTACATGGCCGTGGTTAATTAGTTACCATCAGACAAGATGAAAGAATTTCAATATGTTAGACTTATTAATGTAAAAATCAATAGGGAAGAATTGTTTCGAAACAGTGGACCCCATCCAATTCCGGTGCAAACCTCGGCCTCCTCTTTTGCTGCTGTGGACGCGACGGTGATTTTGAAGATGACGGCGCCGCCGGTGTCTCTCCGGCCTTGTTCAGTTCACCGGTTGAGGAATTAGACGTCGGAGAAGCGGCGGTTTTGCGATCGGATACTAGAGGAGCCAGACGTTGTTGTTTGCTGTCAGAAGTGGCCGGTGCCCAAGAGCGGCTCACCGTTAGGCCAAAGATCTCAGCGGAGAGAGCATCAAAGGAACTGAAAATTGACATCATCATGCTTTGTTGATTGGCGTAGGTAAGAAGCGTAAGCGATGTTAAAACTTGAGTATGAAGAAAAGAAGGTGGAGAAGTAGATGTATTTATAATTAAGGGAGCTTAAAATTTGGAATCCGTGTTGCCGAAGTAAAATTGGGGAACATAAGTGGAAAGAGGAGAAAGCAAGTTGCCGTTATTTCAATTTCCAATATTATAATTGATGGAATCAGTCTTTTGATATACCTATAAAAACGTTTTTTTTTTAAAAAAAGTTTTTCATAATAGTGATTTTGAAAAATTAAAATTTGTATTTGATTAATTCATTTGAAAAATATTTTTGATAAGCTATATTTTGTTTGGCTATTTTCAAAAGTTTTGCATGCGAAATCAGGTCATAGTTATCATACTTTAATCATATTCTTTAATTAATTGAGTGTAGAATTAAAAATTAAAGATCACCATAAAATAGGGATAATTCATGCAAAAATTTGTTAAATGTTACTTGATTTGAAATAAGTTGAGCTGAAATAAAATAAAATGCAGCCCAAAATTTAACTTGTTCAATTCTTACTATGTTTTTAATTGTTTTATTTTTTCTTTTAAAATATTTCAGTATCTGATAAAACTATAACAATATTTTTCTTTATTATCAAATAAAAATTTATTTTTAGAAAATATTTTGATTAGATTGTTCATAGATCAATTTAAGCTAAATATTAATTTCAATTTTAATAAATTAAATTAAAATAGACTAAGTTAATAAATAAATGAATGAATTAATAATTAATTTAAATTTTAATAAATTACAAATTTTATGAACTAATTATTTTCACTGCTATTTAAAGGGAAAAAGGTCTGAAAAACACTCCAATTTTGGTCGAAATTGTTGTTACGATATCAAACTTGGGAAAGGACCTTTTACCCCTGTACTATTTGATAGTGTATTTTAAAGGTATATATGTGCCTACGTGGACATCATAAATATTGCATCATTTTAAATAGTAATGTGTCCATGTGAGCACATATATATCTTTAAAATACACTATTAAATAGTGCATGGGTAAAATATCCTTCATAAAGTTTGGTAACGTAACAACAATTTTAGCCAAAATTAGAGTATTTTTCAAACCATTTTCCTTATTTAAATCGCCCACTATCTTATGAACGCGTCACGACTCGGGAGTCTTCTATTTTTGGAACGGCATGATATTTTTTCCTTCCGGATTAAATGGGAAGCTGCCTAATTCCATTCTTACTGAAAAACTTGCAACACATTTTACGTGAATGCTTTTTAATAGATACATAATTTAACCAGCTAAATTATCTTATATAAGTCGAATATAATTTAGAATACTCCGTATTAAAGTATTCCTTCAAATGTGTAGAGTATAATTTTTTACATGTGTTCTTTTTATTGCTATTAAGGATAAATGATAAAAAAAAAATTATAATTCTCAAATAATGATTTGTGGAATCAATCATTCGTATTCACATCAGAATAAGTGGTTTATATTACTCACATATTTTGGGGTGGGAAACTTTCTTAAATTTTATGTAATTGTGGAATACTTAGTGTATCGGATAGGAACAAATAATGGAGTTATTGTTAATGGTTATTCATAATAGGAAGTTAGCCGTATAATGATGAAACGTGTCTTGCTTCCCGTGGTTTAAGCATACGCCTATACGTGTCTTTTGTATCTATTACCCCATTTTGCAACAAGCCACTTGCTTAATGTCCAACCATTGTTTCATTCACTAAAATAATATTTTGGGATGTACATACCCAAAAAATAATTTAATAGGTCTGGGACCCAAAATACCCAATCCATATTGGTATATTTTCTATGATAACAAAATGAGAGGATTGTTGACCTGGTCAATGAATTGAAGTCTCAAAGATGTTCAATTTGCATATGGAATTATTATGGATCAAGCAGTCAACCAAACTTCAAATAGCTAGCAATTATAGACTTTTGGCAAATTAAGGGGTGCTTAGATGCTTTGATTTGGCCTGTTTGTAAGAAAATACACGTAATTGTCCAAGTTGGGATTTTCCTCGACCCTCACAATTTAGTTGACACACTCCACTAATTCAACCAAGTACATAGTTGGCTAGTTGCAATTAACCCATAAATTATGTTAGCTAAAAAACAGAAACTACAAATTACAACTAGTTGATCATCATCATCCTCTGTAAACGGTATTTATAAGTCGTAAAATGTTCTTAATGATACGATTTTTTTGAGAAAATCATACGAATTTGATTCAAAGCAGACAATATCACACCATGTAAGAATATTTTAAGGCTATTTTGGACCAACACTCATTTCTAGTCAATATTTGTCCAGCACTTTCGCTTAAATTCAATGTTGATTTTCCACATAATTGTATTATTGTAGTATGTCAATCTCTTGAATTTACATCAGAGTAACATGGCCACAATTTGATTTAGCGCTAAGTGCTCAAATTTAGCTGCTTACCATTTGAATATTGTAGCTTTCACGAGGTTTTGTTTGAAAATTGCTTTTCAAAGTTCCAATTTTCGACAACAACTAATCGAAATTTTGCTTAAAACTTAATTTATCGTTGCTCCTAAGAAACTTACCCAACTAAATCTATTAAAAAAGAACTGACATGTGCTTGTTAAATATAATAAATATATGTATTCCTAACGTAAAATACAGTAAAGATATGACACTTGGGCCTTACTCAACCCAAAAAACTAGCTCATGACAGGAGGTGATGGTGTAATATACCACAAATATAATAAATTACAGTTGAAATAAAATAAACAAAAAATGTATAAAAAAATCTTTAAATCGAGGCACGGATATCTCGCTCTCTTTAAGGAGATTCAAGCTCACTGCAACATAATCTACACCGATCCAGCAGTAATAGTCTTGACTTGACCCCTTCAGGATACAACAACCCAACAACATGTACAACTCAAGCAACTCCGGATTAGTTGAAGAGTCCAAAGCTCCACAAAAGAACACCTTCCTTCAACATATAAATATTATATTTTATATATAGTGAATATAGTTGAAGACTTAAAATATTTTATTTGTATCAACTCTCTCTTTCACTACACTTACCTCACTACACACTACAATAATTTTCCACACTTCTCATCTTTTTTGACCCACCCTTTGTTGAAGAAACACCATTATTTATAGGGGAGAAATTCTTCTTTGAATTGAATAAGAATAAGGCGTAATGTGGATAATAATGTAGGTAAATGAATGTCCTAAAGGTTACATAAGTTACAATATATAATGAGGTAGAATAATGGGTGAAATTAGTGATAGATCATGTCAATAGTGGTTACAAGAGTTACACCACAATGATGACCACATTCTTGTCAATTTATACCCACTAACATATGCACTTAATTATATTTTTATTTTAATATTAAAATGCATGAACACCAACATGAGGATTGCCCAAGTCCATATAAGGAGACCACCAGTTAATTCTCAAACCAATATATGTGGAACTTTTACCCACTCTAACATCCCCTTCACGCCTAGTCCGGCCGACTGGAGCGTGGAACGGGAGCCCAAACGGGGATGAACCTGGCTCTGATACCATATTAAATTAGGTCTTGTGCCTAACTCACACCCTAAAAGCTAGCTCATGAGGGAGATTGTCCAAGTCCATATAAGGGGACCACCAGTCCATTTCCCAACCAATGTGGGACTTTTACCCACTTTAACACCTCTTTCATGCCCAGGCCCAATCGAAGCGTGGATTGAGAGTTCAAACAGGGATGGATCTGACTCTGATACCATGTAAAAATATGACATCTGGGCCTAACTCAACCCCAAAAGCTAGCTCATGATGGGAGGATTATTGTCTAAGTTCATATAAGGAGACCACCAGTTCATTCATCAACCAATGTGAGACTTTTTCTCACTCTAACACATACGCTACTCTCTTCGTTCCATATTGGTTGATCATTTTTCTTTTTACCTGCATATTAGTAAGGTGATCAATTAATATAAAACAATTATTTTGAGTAAAACGATCAACTAATATATAACGATGAGAGTAATAAACAATGAAGTTGCAAGAAGTATGGCGCCATGAATGGCCCAATCATTATCTTCAGTCGTACTAGGCATTATCTTAAAAAACTATTTTAACAATGTAAAATATTTTTCAAAATTAAAAAGAGATATGAAACAAAAGAGAGAAATCAGGAATTGAAGGTTTTACAGTTGGTCAAAAATTGTATATATCAATCTCCTGAATTTACAGGTGCAGAGTATATGATCAATAATATCATGACGATTGACAATTGACAAGAACAAAGATTTTCAATCTTTTTGGAGTTTATGTAAAAAAATCAATACGGAGGAATTGTTTCAAAACAGTAGACCCCATCCAATTCCGGTGCAAACTTTGGCCTCCGTGGGCGCGACGGAGATTTTGAAGATGATGACGGCGGCGGCGCAGCCTCTTCTGTCTTGTTCAGTTTACCGGTTGCGGAAGTAGACGGTGGAGAAACGGCGATCTTGCGATCGGATACAAGAGGTCCCACACCTTGTTGTTGTTTGTTGTCAGAAGTGGGCGGTGCACAAGATTGGTTCACTTTTTGGCCCAAAATTTCAGCGGAGAGAGCATCAAAAGAACTGAAAATTGACATCATCGTGTTGGTGTTTTTCTTTTGGTTCTAATTCTAACTTGCAAATTAACAAATAATTTGAAAGCAAGCATTGATTTGTCAATTGGTTTATGCAATAAGTAGGCTGATTAATCCTTGATTAGGAAAAAAACAAACTGCAAAAGTGGGAATTGGGAAAGGAAACAATTGGGAATTCCTGTCCCAATTAGGATCGGTAAGATGTGGAAGTGGAGATGGGAGAAACGAAATTTTCCTATAATTCACAATCTCCTAATAACGCGTATAGTTTGGATTTTTTTATTTTTTAGTGAAAAGTTATAATTCAAAAATTTAAATATGTTATAAATATAGTGAATGTCTACCGTGCATTTTCTTCATTGTAAAATCACAATTATAAGCGTTCTCCTTTCTCTCTACTTTCTTCTCATGTTTTCATATAATTTCATAATACGTTATTAACATAAATTGCTCATTCTCCATTAAAAATTAATGGTAGATATTTCTTGATTTTTATGGATTGGTCTCATCGTAGTTTTTTGGATGCAAGATGTATATATGTAAAGTTTATATAATATATGTATTCTAAACTGAATTCACGTGGCTGGTCTGAAACAAATTTTATGTATAATCTGTGGTGCTACCCCTCGTTGATTACTTGTAGCAACATAGTGTTGCAAATCTCAAATGACCACGCTGCCAGATTTTTCTTTTTCGAGAATATTGCTAATCGGATGGTAATAGACCTAATGATTTAAAATTTATACTACTAATTTTAGTATACGATTTCTCTGCGTGCACAACAACGGGGCCACCATATTCTTACTTGCATTAGTATTATTGCTGCTATTTAATTTGAACTCTGATGTAATTGATTTCTCTTTTTGTACGTATGATTTTGCAAATTGTTGTTTACAAAATTATTGCCACCATAAATGATAATATTGCTCAAGTCTCGAAGGTGAGCACTATGCACTTTTCCTTATTATATTATTGATTAAAGGTAAGATGATGGATTCAAGTTTCATTGCACTAAAAGGATAAGACGATAAATTTATGTTCAATTGCACTAAGAGGTCAAGACGGTTGGATTCAAGTCAAATCGCACTAAGAGGGTAAGACATCATGTTACTATATTAGTGCACCATGATTAAAGATGTTGGATTTAAGTCCCATCAATTTATATATGGCATAACAAGCCTTTACATGGATAAAATGTTGAGTTTGAGTCTCAATACACCATATTGATGATATAATGATGTGTTTTTGATGAAAATTAGTCATGAAATCTATTCCTATCCCTAAAGTGAATGTGGTGGCAGTGCATAATGCGTCTGAAAGAAGACAAGTAATTGAATAATGCACATCAATATGGAATGAGGTACAAAGTTAACATAATCTGATATACTCATATGATTGTATTACATTCATGATGAATGAGAACTTTTGATAAATGCTAAAACTATAGATGCATTCGTTAAAGTGAATGAGGTATATATCAACCATGCTAGGCGTGAAAATGGTCGCGACCCTTGTCATGGATGTGCTATAACCAAGAATGTCTCTAAGCAGACATGTGTTATGGAAAAATTTCTTATTTCATCTTTTGATTTGTGTATTGAACAAAAATTAGTGCAATTGAGGCACATTCTATAGTAAATCAGAAGTTTACTAATTCCAATACTTTGATTGTCAGGGACATTTTGAGTCTATAATAGACATCCATTAAAGAATCTAAAGATTTTTTTAAATGGTAATTTTTTTTTTACTCCTTGTTAGCAAGGCAAGTTAATTGTGAGACCATCACAAACAAAAGTTGAGATTGAGTCTCATGCGTTTTAAGAGCGTGTGAATGTTGGTAAGCGTAAACCTTATTTGACTTGTAGTCTAGACACAAGAAAATTTCATACATTTAATGTGAATGACAAAATTGATATGAAAAAGCCTGAAGAATGCAAAGTGTAAAGCATTCGAAGTTTTTGAAACACTTGTTTATAATCCTCATATAGATCACAAGCAAGAATTTTTCATATTGTTATGCAAGTTGATAACTCGAATTAAACTCTTGAAAATTTTCAAAAGGCAATAGATTATTTGCTTAAAGAAATTGAAGTGAGGAACTTACAGAATTCTTTGATCCCGAAGGATGATTCCTAGAAGGAGATAGTTTGAAACACATATCCCCAAACCTTTTCTACACACATGTGCTCCAAAAGAATGGTGATATCAATGTGCAACAGATTTGTTCGAGTGACAATGTGGTTGATTTGTTCATCAAGTCTCTACCAACTACAACTTTCAAGAAGATGGCGCACAAGCTTGGAATGCGAAGATTCAAGTCTCTGGATTGATGCTCTCATTAGGGGAAGTTAATACGCGTTGTACTCTTTTTTCTTTATGAGGTTTTGTCCCACTGGATTTTCCTTGTAAGGTTTTCAATGAGGCAGCCTAGATGCACATTATTAGATATGTGTACTATTTTCCTTCACTAGAGTTTTTATTTTTTTTAAAAAAAAATTAGTAGGGTGTTAACGAGGCACATCATTTACAAATTAAACATTCAAGTGGGAGTGTGTTATAAATATAGTGAATGTCTATCTGATAGAGAAAATTTAAAAACCCTAACTTTGGGACCAAGTCAATTTTCCCCTATAAATAGATGGATTCTCTTCATTGTATAATCATTCATCAAGAGAAATTATAAGTCTTCTCTCTTCTCCTTACTTTATTTTTATTATTTTATATAGTTTCATAATAATCAGGGGCGGCTCTACAGCTTTGAAAAAAAACAATTGCCTTAGGCCCCAAAATTTGAGGGGCCTCATTTTTAAAAAAAATAATAGGTTATAAGTATTTCTTTTTAAATTATCGAGTATTACTTGTAGAAAATAAAAACTTTTCATAAAAGAGCAAAGAAGTAATAGAAGTTCAACAAATTATGAATATCATGTCTCAAGAAAGATTAAATAATTTGCTATAATAAACTTCATAAAAAATATATATTCGAATTTAAGGCCTCCATTCGAATTTGGCTTTAGGCCACCAGTTTATTAGAGCCGCCCTTGATAATAATATATATATGAACTAAAAAAATAAACAAATTAATAGGGAAGGAATTTAACTTCAGTTAATATTAAAAAGGTATTAAAAAGAAATACACATTGGACGTAACATTGAACATGTCATGTTTCGTCTGATTTGTGCATGATGCGTGTCCTTTTACCCCTTTTTTTTTTGGAAGCCAGCGTTAAGCGGATAAGCTTGTGGAAGGTTTATTTTCGCTGCGATTTTTCTCTATCAATAATTCGATATACTCATATGCTTTATTCGTGTGTATTATAGCCATACATATTATAATATGTATACTCATGACTCATGAGAGGTTCACAGACTAGTAGTTCTCGTAGATATTAAAATTTTATGGGCTTTATTAGATGTGTTTAATTTTAGTTGAGATTTTATAAGATATATAGAAAAGATATAAAATCACCGCTAAAGGTGTCTTGAATTTTTAAAAAGATATTATGAACTGATATTATTATATCATTTTTCTATCAGCCTCAAATTTTAAAAAGTAAGTGTGTTCACACACACCAATCATTACATGACACGTGTTAATTTAATTAAAAATATAATTTTTTTCATTTTTAGTTTTTTTTTAATTTCTCTCTCTTAATTTTTGACTTATTTTAATTTTGATTTCATCTTAAATTTCACTTCATCTTCCACCCCCATTTTCAAGCTGATCTATCCCTTCATTTTCTTTCTTTTTATTCACCTCCCACCCTCGCCCCACCTCCACATCAAGTTGAACCCGTCTCCCCTTTTTGTTTTTCCTTTTCCTTTTCTTCTTCTTCTCCAATCAAATTCTTTATTTCAGTGATCTTTTTGTAAAAAAGAAATCATACTATTTTCTAGACTTTATTGAATTATTGATAACAAAACTAATTATTTTTCTAAGAAAATTTAAAATTTTAAAGATATCATCAATTACTCCTTTTCGTATAACTTCAAAATTAGAAGTGATAATTTTAAAAGAATCACTGAATTCCCCGAAAAATGAAAGAACTTGATTGAAATCGGATTAAAAAAACTATATGATACCTCCTAATCATCTTGAAATCTAATGGGTTTATCAAATTGTTCGAAATGTAAGAAAATATTTCGATAAAATTTTAAAATTAAAGAGAGTAAAACTAATAGTAGTAAAAAAATGAAGGTAAAGTTGTGGTAAAAATGATGACATTAAAAGTGAGAAGCTTCAATGGAGATGACAATGAATTTTTGAAGAAGAAAGAACAAAGAAAGAGAAAAAATACGGAAAAAAGTTAAAATAGTAAGAAAATATATTTTATAATAAAATACTTGTAAAAATAAAATTATATTAGTTATTTTATATTGCTCACTCTCTTTGAGAGTGTGTGTGCACTCTCTATGTAAGGTGGACAAAAAATGATACAATGATATCAGTTCAAAATTGTTTAGTAGGGTAATAGGACGCCTGCATAGTTAAAGTATCTTTTTGAAAATTCGGGACAAGTTCAGATGTCACTTTATGTCTTTTCTCTAAGATATATTCAATTCTAATTAGAGTTCTTATAAGGTAGTCAACCTTAAACTCGGATTCATGCCTATATAAAAAGTATTATATTTCTGTGAAAAAATATCTCGAATATCCTATATTTCTTTGAAAGATATCTCGAATATCCTATATTTCTTTGAAAGACATCTCGAATATCCTATATGCTCCTGAGTATCATGAAAACACCACAATTCGTCTGGATTGTTTTATAAGTTATAAGTTCAAGAATTCAAGAACATTCAAGTTCAAGAACAACTGATCAAGATCAAGACCATCAGATTCAAGAACAAGCTCAAACGCTCAAGTTCGAACTCATCAAGATCAAGCTCGAAGACCCTTGGATCCAAAATACAAGTCAAGAACAAGTTCATCAAAATTCCAGATCAAGCTTACAAACCCTTGAAAATATGAATTAGAGGATTCATAGAGATTGTGATATAATTTTGTTGTGATATTTTTCGATTTTGATTATTATTTTCTTAACACTATTTTTTTTTATATCCCATTGAGCGTGCTAGAATTTGTAAACAATAAATTTTGCGTGTAGAAACAATAATCAAGATCAATAAATATCGCAATAATCATATTTATTTTATTTCAAATATGAATATTACAATTTCTACGAATCTTCTGATTCATGAGGCTTTTAAACTTGATCTTGGTGGACTTATTCTTGACTTGTACTTTGGATCCAAGGCCTTCAAGCTTAAATTTAAATCTTGATGAATTTGAACTTGATCTTGATTTTTACTTGAATTTAGGGGTTGCTGATCTTGTTCTTGAATCTGGTGATCTTGATCTTGAATTGTTCTCAAATTTGAATTCTTGAATATTTGTATTCTCGAACTTGTAGCATGTAGAGAAATCTTATGAAATATTCAAAATATTGATCCTTCAGTTTCATCTTTTATAAAATCAGTTGCAAAAATCGTTCATTATATTTGATCGCCAATCACCGATCACCGAAAAGAATAAATCAGAGATATAAAACAAAACGAGAAATGACGAATTGAAGTTTTACCAATAAGCAAAACAAAAGAGTGAATATGATCCGAATCTAAAAAATTGTATATCTCATAATCAGTTTTCAATCTCGTAATTTTAGTAAAAACAAAAATCAATAGGTAATGATAGTTTCGAAACAGTGAACACCGTCAAATTCCATAGCGAATCTCTGCCTCTTCTGCTGATTTTGGCACGAAGAAGATGCCTCTCCTGCCTTGTTCATAACAGCAATTGAAGAAGTAGACGGCGGAGAAGCAACCGCTTGGCTATTTGTTACAAGAGTTCCAACACCTTGTTGTGTTTTGTCATGAGCTTTAGAAAAACTCAACTTCTGCCCACAAACCTCAGCAGAAAGAGCATCAAAGGGACTGAAAATTGACATC
The DNA here is from genome assembly GCA_029582725.1 of Solanum chiquidenum. Taxonomy (NCBI): domain Eukaryota; kingdom Viridiplantae; phylum Streptophyta; class Magnoliopsida; order Solanales; family Solanaceae; genus Solanum; species Solanum chiquidenum. The sequence goes on from JAJOOS010004533.1 coordinate 59,416, forward strand.
ATCATCATCGTTGCCGTTGGTGTATTGTTGCTTCTAACTTGCAGTTTGCTAACAAATAACAAGCAAAGAAAGTACTAGTATTTATTTGTTGATTGGTTTTAATTTATTTAGGTAAGAAGTAACTTGAGTATGAAGAAAAGAAACTGCAGAAGTAAAGAGTATTATATAGTGGAAGTGGAGTAGAACTGGAAACTTCTGTAAAGTGGAAATAGAGAGAAATTAAATTTCTAAAATTATTCTCCCATTCGTTGAATTTTAGACTTTTTGAAAGATTGGTGGGTCGGCGAATTAACTTTGAAAACTACGCGTGTTATTTTGGGTCATATATTTTGTGAGCGACATCTTCTCGATTTAATTGAACACTAACTAATTCTAATTATTTATTGATTTATCTATCTATAATTTTAAATATTTTTATTTATCGAGAGTTAAATTTATTAATTTTTAAATTATTATAAAAGTTTAAACAAGTAGTTGACAAAACAATTCATGATTATATTATTTAAATAATTATGAAAAACATTAATATCCAATAGAGTGATAGGACTTTCTAAAGCATGGTAGTTGATATTGTCCAGCCATAGTGTTATGCGGATAAGCTGGTGGACCAACTCATTATTGGTGGGTCTTTCTTCCATTAAAAATCGAAAGATTGCTGAAATGGGAGATCCGTTTGAAATCTACTCTACTTGTATATGCATTATATTAGCGTGTCCTCCCTATATATTTTTTTATAACAGCCTTCAAACTGAAACAGCCATGACTTTTAAACTGGCAGACAGTCGTCAAGAAATTTTTCAGCAAGCTTCTGGTCTAAACTATTCAATTTTAAAAAAATCTGTAACATAATATTTTTATTTGATTTTTTGACAATATTATGGATCAATATACATATATCAAAGTTTAGTAAGAATAAAATTTTATGCAGATGATGACATCAACATAATCTATGTGTGTATGTATCACCAAGCCTATATGAACAAGAAGTTTTACTCCGATGTAAAACAGAGCTATGGAAGAAAAAAGAGAAATTACGAACTGATATCAAAATCCGTAAATTGTATATATCAATCACCAAATTTTACATCCTACATGAGTCATGACAATGATCATGGTAGACAAGAATAAATAAAATTTCAATCTCGCAATTTTAGTAAAAACAAAAATCAATAGGGAATGATAGTTTCAAAACAGTGGACGCCGTCGAATTCCAGCGCGAACCTCTGCCTCTTCTGCTGCTGCTGCCGCGAAGATGGCGGCGGCGATGCCTCTCCGGCCTTCTTCAGAATACCGGTTGAAGAATTAGCCGGCGGAGAAGCGGCGGTTTTTTTATCTGATTCAAGAGTTCCAACCCCTTGTTGTTTTGTGTCAGTACTAGATGGCTTAGAAAAACTCAATTTCTGCCCAAAAAGTTCAGCAGAGAGGGCATCAAAGGAACTGAAAATTGACATCATCATCGTTGGCGATTCTTGCTTCTAACTTGCAAATTAGAGTCACAAATAACAAGTAAATTAAGAAAGTATTGCTTTGTTGATGTAAGCAGTGAGTTTATGTTAAATTAAAACTTGAGTACGAAGAAAAGAAGATGCAGAAGCAGGAGTATATATAGGGGAAGCGTATTAAAGAAAGATCTGGAAAGTGGAAGTAGTTGAAACGAAATTTCCAATACTGTTTCTCTAATTCGTTGAACTGGGTCAGCGAAGCAACTTGGAAAACTAACGCGTGTCAATTGGGTCTACTTTTCATTTTTTCAAACACATAATGTATCTTCTGGAATTAACTGGAATTTACCTAATTCCAATAACAAACACTTTCTTTTGTTAAATTAGATCTTAAGTCTAACCTTATAAAGAGTCCACTCATCTCTTTTGTTAAATTAGATCTTAAGTCTAACCTTATAAAGAGTCCACTCATCTCATTAATTATCGATGTGAAACGGGCTCTGTTTTGATACCATGTGAAATTAGGTCTTAAACATAACTCACACCCCAAAAGCTAGCTCAAAGGGAAAAGGATTGCCCAAACCTTATAAAGAGTCCACCCATCTCATTAATCACCGATGTGGGACTTTTGTTATTCTTTTAACACTTTTAACCCAATCTACGCGTCACAATCACAATTTTGAGAATTAAGCAAGTTTTACATAATTTTGAAATATTATCTAAAACTTGTATATTCAAATTCACATGATAAATTTAAAAGTTTTGAATCTCATGTAAAAGGAAATTAAGGGTTGAACGTGTCATGTTTGATGTGGTATGAGGCATGAATACGTGTGCTTTTACCCCTTTTTTGGAGCAAGGCAGTGTGGATAAGCTTAAGGACTAATTCTATATTGGTGGGAGTTGGGACTGACGTAATCAATGAAGTTGAGTTTGAAAACTGTTCAACTTGTATATGGGATTTTTAAAAAAAAAACTATTTCAAAAATAATTGATGCCAAAAAATAATATATTTTTAAATATAGTGTTCAATTGTTAAGAGATATTTATGTAAATTATACTCACTATATTAGTTTGTTTATTTCTTATTTAAAACTTTATTTTTGTTAAAATGACACATGGACTTTTATGGGTTTGTAGTCAAACTTATTGAATTGAAACAGCCATGATTGACTTAAAAGGAGTTTTGAGTCAATATCTTGACGTTGCTGTGTGTTAGCAAGTGGTGAATGAAGGAATCTTCTTCGACCATGATTATTCAATATCTACACGTAGGAATTGTTTGACAAGGCGTATAAAAATTGTACTATTGAAAAAGGAATAGTAATAATATTAGAATTAGTTATGTTTAAATTATATTCTTCTTTAGTTCTATATACTTTCAAGGTAATCATGTTTTGAAAAATTGTATCAAATAATGGATTAATACATGCGTTATTTTCTTTAATATCTTTCGCGAAACACCTCCTAATTAATACAGAAATAATATAATTAAGGTATATGTTACTTAAAAACCTGGATATAATGTAACGTACGGGTAATTGGTAATACCCCAAGAGTGCATATAAGGCAAGCAATCATGAAAGTGAATATACGAAAGTGACTTATTTTTAGATGGGCAAAGGGTAGTCATGATATTATTCCAAATGGTATATAGCTCTCATCTGGTGTTACATACTACCAATAAATCCTATGATGAATAGCAATATATGCGCAGTATCGACCCACAGTATATATGCACCTCGATTGTAAATACCCGTTAATCTGCTTCATCTCACTAACAGATGCAACAATGGAAGAATCACCTAACATTTTTGTAGTTATTGAGATTTCAATCCTGACCTTCCATAGTTTTCATGGAAATAGGACAATAAGTTATAGTCTTTGTGTAACAAACAATTCAGATAGGACATTATGCCTAGTGTACCAAACCCCTTTCAACATATATAACTCACAAAATCAATTGCTTAGTAGATCCACTAAGAGCTTACCATAAAAGATAGTATTCATATTACAGAACAATGAGAGAACAAAAAAAAAACCATAGGATCAAATTTAGTATCTTAACATGAATATTCCATCATGAATATTGGTAAGAATTATAGCAACACAATAAATAGCAATTAGCAAATTAACCTTGTAAGGAAATTTAAACACGTACGTAAAGCCAAATATGTTGCATATTAAAAGAGAGACTCCTAATCAAACAAGCTCAATCCCAAATCCTCGTCACTGTCCTCCTTCATCTCCTCCTGCAACCACACAATCAAACAAACACGTCATAAATTGAGACAGAGAGAATAATAAAAACTATTTAATATATAAACACGTAGTACTAACATTTATGACAAATTAATTTGTTACCTTTTTCTCCTCAGCTGCGGGAGCAGCACCACCACCACCACCACCTCCACCAACGGGGGCAGCAGCGACAGCCACTGCTGGACCGCCACCTGTCCCAACAGTCAAAATAAGATCTTCAATGTCCCTCTTCTCAAATAGCTTGGCGAAAAGACTAGGCCAATAAGACTCCACTGAAATATTGGCTGCTTTCACCACCGTAGCAATCTTCTCTGCCTGAAATTACAAATTAAACATTATGTTAATTAAAAGATTATGATAAAAGAAAAATTAATTAGCGGGTAATGAATGATGATTATTACAGTAATGGGAATTCCATCATCGAAGAGAAGTAACGCAGCATAGGTACAACCAAGTTCCCCAACTGACATTTTTGCACAATTGATAAAGTTGTAAAGAATAATAAGAAAGATTAGAACAAAAAATCAGTTTTGATTATAGAAAATAAGTTACTCCAGTATTTAGAGAACCGTAAAACTAATAGATACGAAATATTAGGGTGGAGGAGTACGTTACGGATTTCAGGTGCTACGGGTCTAACGGCTTTACACACGAATAGCTACTTTTTTACTATCTTCGATGTTTATTTATTTATTTTGCTTCTTATACCCCAACTTGTGAAAGTGTCAAAACTAGTTAGTTAGATTATATTTGTAGCGTCCTTAGTTGAGAATATCAAGTGCTAATCATTTGTAAACTTTAGATCAAGCAAATGCAATATAACTGTTTTGCACATATTAGTAAAGCATATGCAATTCACAAAATGCAATCAATTAGTAGAATTAACATTATTTGTGGTAATGATTTACTTACTATTTTGATGAACTTATTTAAATAATAGCTTTACAATTTTGGTGAAATGGTTAAATATTAGCTTAACTCAGTCAAAAATACTAACTTTGGATGAATTCAAGTTTCAAAGTTTTTTTACGAAATTGCTTCTTAAGGTGATTACGGTTCATAAAATTTGAAACATGAAGTTACGTCGAAAAAACCCTAGCTCAGTTAAAACTTATGTTGAAGAAGATATTTTTGTAAATAAATGATTTATTTTTAAGAAGTATGCAATGGATATTCTTTTTCGTACAACAAACCAAACAATCAATAAGAAATAATCCAAGATTACTAATTGCATAACTTTTATTCAAACCAAACAACTCCTGTAGTTCTCTCTTTCCATTGAAAGCACAGCCTTAATTGATGTACTAACTAGGCTACCACTTAACCCTAACGCATGAACTTTCCACGACAAAATTTCAGCAACAGTTGAGAGATCACCATCAATGCTTGCTTTAGGGTATACAATCTACATGACACCAGCAGTCTCTCGCATTCCTTCTAACGCAGAGTACTTTGTGCACCGAGTTACATTTTTTGTAGTTAAGACTGATCACAAGAGAATATATTTTCGTTTTGGCGAGGTATTTTGAGTGGGAATATCAAAAGCTTAAACGAGAAGAGACGATCAGATACAGCATCACATCGACAACAAATGAAATCAACTGTCTCAACACGCTAATGTTTAATATAGTCGGAACTAAGTTAAGCAGAAAAACCACTGTGCATAAGTATACATGTTTGATTGGGCAATGACTAATGACAGCCGAGAGAACAGGGATACTGTAGCTCTCACAGATAAAACAACACATTACTAGGACAGACCTCCAAAGGTTCCAGTCTTTAATACAGCTCTAGTCCATAGAAGACTCCTATCAAACTAAGAACATAGAGTTTCGGATTCTCCTTTCAAGAGGAGAACACCACTAAACAAATCTAGCGGCAGCATTAGCCACTGTTTGATCGTGCCTGGAAAAAGACCATAATATGCAAACTTTAGAAAAGTTCAATATGAAGCATCCAAAATTCTGATCAGGACCATTTGCAACAAGACTAACAAAAACAGAAGTGATCATCCAGAGGCAAATCAAACATTAATTAAATACAAAAAAATAGCCTAACCTGCTGTGGTGATGCCGATCTGGACCTTGACGGTGACCTTGATCTCGATCTCGACCTCGACCTTGACATTGATCTGGACAATGACCTGGACCTGGACCTGGACGCAGATTATGAGCTCAAGTGTTAAAAAGCCTTGAAGATAAATTGAAAATAGAAAACAAAAGGTTATATTAGTACCTACGAAAAAAATACAACTTTAAGTAATATGCAATGTCATATACCTGGTCAACTTAACAGGAGATGCAGATCTAGACTTTGGTAGTGGTGATCTCGAAACTGAACGGGCGGGTGATCTGAACAAACATCCAGTAAGACATCAAGAGAAAAAAGAATGTACATAAACAAGTTCATTTATTATCTGCAACTTGATCTACCTCCTACTCTTCCTTGGAGTTCTGCTCCTGCTCCTGCTCCTGCTTCTGCTCCGGCTACGACTTCTTGAAGGACTACCCTTGTGTTCTCTTACCTATATATGAAGGGAACAGAAAATTGAAATGAGCATCAACGTAAAAATACATTGTAAATACGAAAATTCCTGCTACTACCAACTCAAGTACACATGTTCACTGAATAATTGTGTCGTAAAAATCCTAGATATCCAATACTCCCTCTGTTTCAATTTGTTTCTCTCAATTTGACTTGGCATGAAGTTCAAGAAAGTACAGAAAACTTCTGAATGATGTGCCCTTAAACTTAATATATGTATAATGTCCCAAAATGGCCTTTAATCTGTGGCCTTAAACAAGCCACATGGGATGTTTAAATTAAAGAGTAAAGAATTAGAGAAGAGGCATTCTTTTTTAAACCGACTAAAAGGATAGTAAGACAGACAAATTGAACTAAGGGAGTATTAAAAGCCATCGAATCAGGAAATCACCACCATACCCCGTGAATATGCTGAGAGATTAAGCATCGATTTAAAATTAAAGTATTTCCAAGAGTTTGGGTTGAAGGAAGAAAACTAAAAAAAAATGTAGCAAAGAAAAAAAGGATAAACAAATACCCGGATGTAGGTTCTTGTCCAAGGATTCCTGAACTCAGTATCATCAAGTTTTCTTATCTGAACGAAAAGAAAACATGTTAACCACAAGCTTAGCCCTTCTCCAAAGGGACAAAATAAAATAAGAAACAACCACCATCAAGGGAGTTGCAGATTAAACATTCATGAGTAATGAAACTAGCAAAACCCAAGAATTACTTGCAGAGGATATTAATAGAAACGACAAATAACCATCCTTCCAATGGCTAATAAACCAAGGAACTCAAAAGTTCAGGAAACTCAACCATGCGATAGGGTCGAACTCCTCAATAAAAAGAAGATAGCAATATTGAGTTTAAAACCCATTTAGATAATGAGGCAGATAAGAAACTTACAGCATATTTCATGTCTTCATAATTTGTGTAGTCCACCAAGCCAAAGGTTCCTGATATGGACAAGAAAATTTAGAACTACAGACATAAACACAGTTAGCACAAGAACAGAATACAAATGTCACCTAAAAACAATTTTCCTGAATATTCAAATCTTACAAAAATAAAAATACAACATTTGCATTTTCATCTTGCACTTCAGTTTTTCTCAGAGGTTAGCTCAAGGCACAGTAAAGGCCAAAAGACGAGCGAATTGAAGTATGGTCTCTGCCTCGCCGTCTCAGCGCTTTGCTAAGAAGCGCCAAGGTGCTAAGATGTACACCTCATTACAGCCGTGCACTGTCTCAAGGAGGGAAACACTAATAATGTTGGCGAAGTGATATATTAATCATTAAAGAAACATTTTATGAATGAATAACATAGTAATTAGGAATAAGAAATTAGAAATTTAACATTAAGAGAACTCCGCACTAAATCTGAAGAACTTAGAGCTAATATGCATTTGCATTAGAAATTTACTATGGTCTTCAAATAGTGAGATTCTTACTCTGTGTACTTAATTTATATATTCCAATTCTTTATTCACATAATCAATTCTGCTTTCTCTGTAGCACTTTGTTTCCTTAAATTGCAAGTGTAATTAATTGTCTTTCTTCCCTTCTTGATAAAAACCCCGCGCTTTAGTTGCACTTAAATTCTTGGGAAATTTTCTGATCTTAATTTCCTTGGAGATCAGAGTCACATACATGCAGTTATTTTCACCACGATTCCAGTATTCTTGAGTATTGTTTAAAATTCACAAGTAAAAGGATCCTGTTAGATATGTCTTCAAGATGTAAGACTTGGTCATACCTTCACTGTCACGAGAAACCTCAGCAAAGCACACATCCCCAGCTTTCCGCATATGATCCTGACATATTTTCCATCAGGTTACTACAATTGCTATAGATACAAACCACCATTGGGAAATATCCTGCCCACTTCACTTACCTTCAAATCTTGCCAAGAAGCAGAAGATGGAAGACCTCGAATAATAACTGTATATAGATGACAAGAAAAAGTCAAGAGACATCTATATGATCAGGGACAATTACATCTACGGCAATCAAGACAGGAAACTTCAGGAGACATTCAAGTAAGTTATAGTGGAACCTCGGTAATCAGAATGCCGAGAAATTCCATGACGCCCTCCACCTCCACCACCACCACCACTGCTGCCATAACTGCCTCGGCGATCACTTGAAGATGATGGCCCTCTTCCTCCATGAGCAAGCTCAACCTATATCATGCATCTAAAATGTCAACCACGTGGAAGCTCATATTTCCTACATAGATCTGTGTATCTATGAATATGAGAGAATCAAGACGGAAATTGTTCTTACCCTCAGCCTACAGCCATCAAAGTTGTAGCCATCTCTACCCCTGATGGCATCTTCAGCATCTCGAGAACTTTCAAACTAAATAATTCGGAGAAGGGAAATAACAGATAATCAGCAGACAAAAGAAGCAATTGACAACCAGAAAGTAAAAAAAAAAAGCAACCGACAGCAGAAGGTCAAACTTCAAACTACAGAAAACTGTATACATGTAAATATGCTAAATAAGCATACCTCCACAAAACAATAGCAAGGAGGACGAGGTGGGATCTTCAACTCAATGTCCAATATACGACCATACTGCAATACAGGAGAGAATTTATAAACAGTAAGCACTTTTTAAGCTTAGGATACAGTGTTTCTCTTGCAACAAATCTTAGGATACAGTGTTGCTTTTACAAGGAATCTCAGGGTGTGTTCGCAAGAATGTATGCTAAACCAACTCTACATTTCAAGACAAGGCTGAATGCTTCCAAATCAATGCCTCCCAACTGTTTACTCTCAATCGGGTAAACAGAATACTGGTGGTATTGAGCACCACTGCCTATAGCTTATAGTAGCAAGTATGGAAGAAAGACTGAATCTAAAATAGGAAAAATAAAAGGAGGCAAGGAGGATGCAGTGCAGGATACCAAATAAGAAGCCTCTCTCACCATCAAACTTTGTTTTCAACCACAACTTAATATTGATACTAGTACTGCAATAGATTCTCTTGTGAGACTACACTTGGGCTTTCTTGTTCTAAAATTTTACAAATAAGAGTTGGAACAAAAAATTCCATCCATTATACAGATGGCATTGTAATGAAATTCAGAAAACAAGCATACCAAGGAATGCATTCATCTGCAATATAATCTCAAGTGATGCCGTTATTTTTTGTTGTTTACAAGTATAACTTATGCATCGAAGGTTGAATCCAGAGCCCTATGAGCTAAGTGCAATTGATAACTAACTTCTCCACAAGAAAATAAGCCTTTGCAGCTAAGAGTGTTTAAATAAGTGAATGTGACAGACCTTGTAGAATAGATCTTCAACTTCCAGTTCCTTTATATCTGCTGGTAGGTTGCCAACGTAGATTGAGCGTGAAAAGCGGCCACTCATTCTCAGCAATGAAGGGAGAATTCACAGATAACTGCAAGCAGATGTAACTTATAAACAATTTTCAAGATTCCAGTTAACACTGAAGAGAAATAATTAAACAATTATAATGGATAAACTTATATCATTCTGTATTTGACTTGACAATAACAGAATCGAGCAGAAAAAATCTGAAGCAAACCAAGAGAGCAATCCTTCAATTGAGCTGTGCTCCACAAGCTCCATTACTCAAAATGCTCCATGATGCTCCAAAATTATAGATTCAAACAGAAAAATTATGAAACCAAGAGAACAATCCCAAGTTAAGCTAATGCTCCACAAGCTCCATTGCTCATATGCTCCGAGATGCTCCAAAGCAAAAATTATTTGAACTAATATTTGATCTCCTCATCCACTCAAATTTTTTGCAGATGATACCTCTTCTGAGAGTGAGGAAGAACCTCCAACTATACATAAAACCCAAATACTCCACCCTGACTTGTCCCACTCCCCCAAATACATCCCTATGTATGATTCCAAAGCTCATTTTTGTTCCAAGCGCTTGAAATCTATCATAAAGAAAGATGAGGTGAGTCCGCGACATACTAATGCATTTTCCCTTTTCTTAATTATTTTTAAGATCACTGAGAAATCACCCTACAAGGCATACAATATATACCTTTCCTGTTTAAGTTAACATAAAACCAGTTTAGTGCAACTGATATCATTTCCCTGAACCTAAGATAAGATAAGATTTCTAAGTCACCAATTCTCAAAAAAAAGATTTCATAGTCACCAATGGTCAGTAAAACATTGTTTGAACTTTGAACTGTGGAGACTACAAAGATGAGAATTGGATATGATGCAACATATTTTCGGCGAAAAAGGATTTACTTTGGCAGATCATTGTCTAAAATGTTTTTCAATATTTGGTTGGATTAAAAACAGGATCATATGGCAACCATCAAATGCGCTAGGATTGAGTTTATAGGTCCTGAATTTTAGAAAAGGCATCTTCAAATAGGGTTCTATATAAATTATTTATTTATTTTGAGAATAAAGAGAATGGGTTCGGGATAAATTTATTTTATTTTTTTATGACCATGGTGTCCTGGCCAGCTTTCTCACACCTCGACTAATTCCACGGGATACCGCCACCTCCCACCAGCAACAAGCAACGAGTACCAGGTACCAGTAACTCTGTCCACCCAGGACAGATAAATAATGTATACATATTAAGTGAAAAAAATAATATAAAATACATGATTTGGGCCAAAGCTACCAAACCCGTCAACTGTAATGTGGCTCCACCCCAGCAATCATAACAGATGGAGGATGGTATTTTGGTGAGATCTTTGAATATTTAAGTTGACAACGACCCTTATGTGTTGGATGAAGCAAGTGATATAGAGTGAGATTCAGAATATTCGTAATGGAAAATGACTCAAGTTGTTTTCACCCTTTTGGCCGTGAATTTTCAACCATTCAAGGAAATAAACATTGGAGAACGATTCAATGAGTAAAAAACTATTCAATAAAATATTCTCTGCCATACCAAGCATACCAATCAAGTATTTTTCATATTACACGATTAGAATTTCATCTTTCAATTCCAATATTCCTATTATTTCCTGCCGAGCAAGTCCCATATGATGGTTGCAGCTCTCTGAAGGGGGAATGTTATTGAAGTAAGAATTTCACTGATAAAAAGCTATCCCGCTGTTATGTAACACAAGAAACATAACAAGAGATACGGCCCATAAAAGTTAGAGCTTTTCTAGCAAAAGCCGATCAACAATGAGAAGCAACACCCAGGCTAAAACAAACCCTGGGATTACGAAATGAACCCATTCTGCCACAAACAGAAAACGATCAATTCGCAACACAGAACATCCAGAAAATACAGAAATAGCTAAATTCGGTAACATTTTTACAGATTCGTAACTAGGGTTTCTTCCACCAACTCTCGACCCTTCTCAGGGATTAACAAATGTGCCCTTATCTTAGAACAGAGATGTGAGAAAAAAATCTACTAAATATTACCTGGAATTTCAATTCGACCTCGGCGGAATTCTGATGAAATTGGTGATCAACTTCTTCTCCGGTTCTTGTCGGGTTCTCTCTCCTGGTGCTGTGCTGCACTTCTTCCAGAGAGTTCTTAATTTTAGGGCTTTTTCTGGTTATAAAAGCCAACGGTGTAGGATCTGTTCCCTTGGTTTTTACTTTAGCTACTTTTAACCTCTCAGCTTTGATTTATTTACACATGTTCCCTTTTGGAATCTCAGTTTCCCCGGAGTGTTTCGCAGGGTGTGTAAAAATCATATCGATCGATAAATGAAAACTGAAAAAATATTATTTATTAATTTTTATTGGGTTATTGGATTAACAATTTTCTAATAGTTTAATAAAAAAATCTATTGATTTACGATTCAATTTAAATTTTTGAATATTGAGTTATTGGATAAATTGATAACACGTTAAGACTATAGTAATTTACTATTTTACCCATACATAAATGTTAAATATTAATCTCAATGCATCACTAGTTAGTAGTTACTATCTTTGCATTTTAGCCTTTAATTTACACTTCACAATGATTTTGAATTCACAACTTTACATTATACAAAAACATCAAAATCTAAAGTAAGAATTGTTTTCCTCTTAATTTCTCTTTGTGTTACACTTGTATAATCTTTTCATGTTAGTTATTACTGTTTATATTTTATGAGCATGTCACGATCCGAGCCTATACCCCAGACATGACACGGCGTACAAGACTCCAAAAAGCCTCATACAAACCTCATGACATTCATAACATAAGACCTATGAAAAATGGTACGGAATTTAAAACTTTTAATCCATACAATCGAAAACTTTACTTAAAAACAAACAACGAAAGTCTAACTTATCTCACATGGCCATCTAATACAACTTGAATCAAAGATAGGGTCACAACCCTTAAACATAATCCAAAACGTAAAATGACATAAGAAACTACTAGAGACTTTCATATGTCCTCAAATCTTGAGGACTCACCACTAGCTTAGAGAATAGTCAATTCAAGCTTTACTCCAAAAAAAATCACCTTAAGATCCAGAACCTACACGTTGTAGAAAAATAGAAGAAATATGGGTTAAAACAAAAATGTACTAAGTATGATAGTCATGCAAAAATCATGCTTAAAAGGACATTTTGGTTGAAAATCATGCTTTATGTCAAGTTTGAGAATCATCATGCATCTTTAGTATAAACATACAAGACATAAACATATCCATCATGTAAGTCATTAGAACATAATAGAGTCATCATGAAAGTAACCCTAAGTTATACTTGTGCAATGTATGAATGGCATTCCATAATACCATTTATACTAAGTAACACTTTGAGGCCACCATAACATACTTACCATTCTTCAATCTTCTCTGTCAATAATCATAGACAAGGAACATTCACATTCAATAAGGCATGACAAGTAAAGCAACTCATAATAACATTTTCACTTTAAGCATTCATCATTTCATTAAGCCTTTAAGTCAATATTATCATTAGCTTCATTATGAGCATATTCATTTCATTAGACATTAAGACATTAGAGAACACATCATAGCCCTCGCAAAGTCTACTCGTTTAATGCATGAATGGCATCCCATACTACTACCCACCCTTCATAGAACCTCTTGAGTAACCATAGTATGTATCTCACATGATGGGAATAAACATTAACCGACATAGACCATGTGAGCAAACCATGGAATTTGGTGTCTATCCCACACCGTAAAGGGTTAGTCTACTTGCCTAAGGTAGGACCGGTAACATTTTAGCTTAGGTAGATCTACTAGCTAATAACCTATGTGGGCACACAGTTTTGGGATAAGGAAGATGTTCATTGAAACTCGGCCTAACATGGGGAGAGCTTCCATCTTACCATATTTACTCTATGCTAAGCTTACATTCCCATAGAGTAGTTTATTCTCATTAACATTATTATACTTGAGAGGGATACCACCATTAGGTCTACCGCAAAGTACATTACACACATGAAAGGGTCACCACCATTAGGTCTACCGATTCAAGGTACATTATTAGGATAACTCATTGAATCCTCAAGAAAGGGCAACCACCATTAGGTCTACCAAATCAATGTTCATCATTACATTAGTAGTTCATAGACTTATCATGAAGGGCTACCATTATTAGGTCTATCGGTTCAAGACATAGCCTTATAATACTTCATCAAATCATTTATGAAAGGGCTACCACCATTAGGTCTAGCAATTCAAGGTTCATTATTCATTACATGAAAGGGCTACCACCATTAGGTCTACCGATTCAATGCTCATTAAGTCAAGATACATTAGTTACATAAGAAGAGGATACCCTAAGCCTACCAATTCAAAGTACATCAATCAAGATCACTTTCATTTACACACGAAGAGGATGCCCTAAGCCTACCAATTCAAGATGTATCATTACATTAAAGAAACCTTTCACAATATACCATCATCATTCACAAGTGTATAATTGAGAATAACATTTCAATAATAACATAATTGCATTCTAGACATGATCACATTACTTTCATTGAAATCACAAAGCATATATATAGCATCATGATTATACATCAATCCTTCATAATTTGCCCTCCAAGGCTATGAATCAATCTCAACCCAAACATTTAGATAAGGGGAATATCATGATTCAATAACTCAAACAATATAGACATACTCAATTAACATGTTTCTATAATCAATCAATCCACATCCTAAATTCACAATTTAGTATTTTGGAGGAATCATGGGTTCATGGGGGAATTTCATCATAAAACAACATTAACTCCTTAATTCAATCATCATTCATCATAAATCAACCTTTGAAGACGTTTTGAAATTGAAGCCATGACTTAGATTGAAACCCTAGCTTTGGGGGAATTTGAAAGCTTTGAAATCATGTTTTGAAGGGACTCTATGGGTGAAAGCTATCCATAGATGAAAACTACCATACCTTGACTGAAGATTCTCCACGAAATTGAAGAGAAAAGATGAACTCTTGAACTCCAAACCTTGACTTCTTCTTCTCCAGTGAAGGTTTCTAGAGAGAGAATTATTTGGAGAGAATGTGGTTTCTATTTTGTATTTTTGGGAATAATGAGTTGTAAATGGGTGTTTAATAGTTTAAAAATCCTTAAATAACTCTAAATAATCAAAACAAACCGACCCCTAACTTAACTAACCACCCTAGGAATTTACCATTTTTCCCCTTAATTGACCGAGCCTAGGCAGATTCCCAGGTGTGATCCACACCCCTTGACCCACGGACCGTGGGTGCACTCACGCCTCGTCCTGCAGGTCCGTGGGTGGGGTCTGCAACTTGACATCTCATCCATGGACTCACGAAGCCTCCCCACGAGGCGTGGATGGACCTACAGGGCGTAGGTCCTATCCATAGCCTATAATTTTTTGGCAACTTGGGCAGTTTTGGGGAGCTTTGAGGGTTAGGCTTTAAGGTCTTGGTTGGTCCTTCGAGAGTCATACCTTGACATTTAATCCCTAAACCCCTCAACCTAAGCTCGGGAACTCATTTAACAACATAAAATCTCACATCAAACTCAACAACATACTCGTAAGGCTCTAATTTCACCTATTAGTTTTTCCGAGGTGTTACAGAGCATTTGCAAAGTTACATTATTGTCTTATCATATCAAATTGTTAGAGAAGTCATATATTTGTTTTACAAGTATTTTTTTTATTGGTTAAATCGAAAAGCTCAACTGTTAAGGATCAAAACTGATAAATCTAAAATCGATAAACCAAATTGATAATACATAAAATCGAATTGAATCGACCGATACACACACGTTATTTGGTAGGATGTATTATAATAATAATGCATGGATTAGCTTTGTGTATTTTTAATATTTTATTTGGTATAATTTTCACTTTTTGTGTACTTTATTTGGTACTATGTTATGCATAATTAATACTCCCTCCGTCCAACAATACTTGTCCACTATACTAAGGACCCGTTTGGCCATGTGATATGGTATCATGATATGGAATCATGACATGATATCATAAAATGGAATTATGAGATGAAATTGAAGTTTTATTTGGACATACAATATGGAATTTTTGAGTTGTATATTTTCTCATAAACATAAGAATTTCATAAGTTGTAACTATTAAAATAGCCCCAATTGTTTATTCAATCTTACCAAATAAATAAAAATTTATAAAATCGCATGATAAATTATTACAAAGTTATTTGTTCTCCACTTAAGTAATTGTTTCATCTAACTTTAATTTATCAAACTTTAATTCAATAAAAACAATTGAATATAAATTATAGTGTACTAGTCTTTAATATAATCATCCCACATAGTACAGACAATTTCCTCACGTCGAACTTGCATTTCTCGATCATGTGACCGAGAAGACGAACCAACATTGTTACTTTGAGTTGTAATAAATACAAAACGATATAAGTAATAAATTAGGTGTTGGAGTAAATGAAGAGAACAAATTTATTACTCAACAATCGGTTGATGCGAGTTAAAGTGACTATATGTTGGTGAGAATAATAAATTTTATGTCGGTAAGAATAATAAATTTTTAAAAGTAATGATGTAATTATAAATTTTATTTACATATGAAAAAATGGTTAGTAGATATAAATGTGGGGTCGTTTTAACAAAATATAAATTTGTGAATCAATTTTTGTATTAAAAATATCTCAAATCATGATATGGATTCTCATATAATGGCTTTTGGAGAATATGAAATCACATCTCATGATATGGAATCATGAGATGGAATCAGCGTAAAATCGCATGTCCAAACGCTGATTCCATCTCACAATTTCATATCGTGATATGGTATCGCATGGCCAAACGCCTATTAAAAATAGACGTCTAACAATACTTGTCCACTTTATGAAATCCATGAATAATTTTACACTTAGTTCCTAATTTATCTTTATCATTAATTATAGTCATTTTCCTATTACATTTTTTCAAGACATTGTATTTATTACTCCCTATGTCCCTAATTACTTCTCCACTTTTAAATTGACACACCTATTAAGAAAGCAATTATTAACATAGTGAGTTTACCATTTTCCCCCTATTAATTATGAAGTTGATGAATTAAAAACTTAAGATTTTCAAAAGTTCTACATTTTTCAAAGTAATTAATTGAGAGAATAATAGGTAAAAATATTTTGTCCTTTCTTAATTTGTCAAAATGGACAAGTAATTAGGAACAATTGAAAAAGGAAAAGTGGACAAGTAATTAGGGACGGAGGAAGTATATTCAAAGGGTGACATAGTAAAATTACCCTTCTATTTATAGTTTCTTAAGGGGTGTGCCAAGTAAATAGGACGACTATTATTGGATAGAGGGAGTACATGATAAATTATGGTGTCAGTAATGCAAGAGTTTTTGATGAATGTACTAGCATGGTTAAATATATAATTGTCTCTCAAAATCTTTTACACATTCTTTTTGTTGTATTATGGACGGTATTTGTGTGAACAAATAATTATTTTTAGAAATTATGCAATTCATATTATTTTTAATACATAAAAAAAACAGTATATGAGCAAATGGTCTCATCATAACTAATATCAACATTAGTAATATCACCACTACTAATGCACTTGATTCAACTCTATTCTTATATACACTACCAAATGATCCATTTATTTTATTATGTTTTCTACAACTACGTGACAAATCGTGGGATTAACAATTGAAAAAAACTAATAACTATACAGACATTCTTACCATATTTACTATTTTTTTCTATAGTTTGAAATAATTATATAGGATCTCACTAATTAATAATTTCATATCAAATTATAAGTCATATGCACTATAAAATACGGATACATAGGAAGAGAGACGAGTGAGAAAGGCGAGCGATGGAGGAGAGAGGCAAGCGAGATAGAAACTAGGGGTGGCAATTTCAGCTCATATAAGTGAAAGGGAACCATTTTTTCCATATTAAATTCAATGGATCACTCAGATTTTCTTAAATGGGTAAATATGGGCATCAACTTATTTAAGGTCATACAAATATGGACAAAATGGGTAACATGAGAATCCATATATACCCATATATCACTCTCTTATCATAAAAATCCCTAATTGCACTATTTATTATGAAAATAAAATATAAAAAATTGGGGGTGGCGGTGGGGGTGGATATGGTAGTGGGGGTAAAAAAAATTGGAAATTTTTATAAAACTTTTTGGTGTGTGAGTGGGAGGTGTCCTTGGGTGGGGGTGGGGGTAGGGTTGGCAAAAAAAAATTATTTTTTTAAAAATTAAAAAAAAATATTTTTCTGAAAAAAAAGTTTTAAATTTTTTTTTGGGGTAGGGGCAGGTGGGGGTGTCAGGGTGGGGGGTAGGGGATGCCAATTTTTGTTTTCAAAAAAAATATATTTTTAATTCTTTTTTGAGGGTTGGAGGTACAGGGGTACCTTTTGATTTACCAGAAGCAGAAGAAGAATTAGTAGCAGGGTATCAAACCGAATATTCAGGTATCAAATTTGGTTTATTTTACATTGCTTCATATCTGAATCTACTAGTTTCTTCATTATTTGTAACAGTTCTTTACTTGGGAGGTTGGAATCTTTCTATTCCGTACATATTTGTTCCTGAGCTATTTGGCATAAATAAAGGGGGTAATAAGAGAAAGATTCTGAATTTTTAGATAGAATCAATCGAAATTGAAAGAATGAATCAAATCCAATCAAAAGGGAAGAACAATTAAGGAAAACAGAACTCAAGGCGCAAATACAATAAAAAAGCAGTTCAGTAATCCGGGAAAGGTTTTCACCGATTTTGTATTTGTCGCATTTTGGCGACATGGCCGAGTGGTAAGGCAGAGGACTGCAAATCCTTTTTTCCCCAGTTCAAATCCGGGTGTCGCCTGATCAACAAAAAAGTAGAAATATATTCTTTTGATATAACCCGCCGAATGATTCCCCAGCGGAAGGTTGATACTTGTTTGATTCTAAAGACTAAAATTGTTGCAAGGCTTCTTCAAGGAAATATTCGAATGCTAGAGGGGCTATCAAGACTTCGAAAGCTTTTTTACAAAAAATTAATTTTTTTAGGGTGGGGGAGAGGTAGGGTTGGCAAAAAATATATATATTTTTTAAAAAAATAAAAATTCCAAAAAAAATAGTTTTTTTGAATTTTTTTGGAGGTGAGGGTGGGGTTGCCAAATTGTTTTTCACAAAAAAAGTCTTTTAAATTATTTTATTTTTTTGGGGGGGAGAGTTACAGGGGTGGGGTGATATGGGGTAGGGTGTGATGGTAAGGGTTGAGGTACGTAGCTTTGATTTAATATTTTTTGGCTTTAGAAGATTAAAGTGGTTTACAATCATTTTACTCAAATCATATTTGACTAAATTCATATTTACCCATATTTTATATGGGTAGATTGTGATCCAATCTATTTTAACTCAATCCATATTCAATCCATCCGAATCCGATCCAATCCACTCATTTGCCACCCCTAATAGAAAAGAAAGAATGAGAGAATTAATGTATTACAGGTACATGTATATCTAGTTGGATAGAATGTATCTAAAATAAATTACACAAAAAATGATCTCATTATCTGGGATACGTGTATATTAACGCGCTAGATACATGTATTTAAATATCAAAATTTGGCACAAATAATAATTTAAAAAACTCACGAAAAGACACATAATTGTTTGCCCTTAACAATACATGAATTTTCAATTTATGCATAAATATGATTAAACACACAATTGTCTTTTAAAACATTTTTTCCACTTATATTTCACTGTATTTGCGAATGAACTTATGTAAGTAGAATTTTAAAACACACAGCTATATTAAATAGGAAAAATTACAAAAATCCCACATTTTTGTTTACTTATTACCATTATCCCCTATAAGTTTTACAAATTTTCAAAATCCCTCATTTTCATGCATCAGATTAATGTATCAGCGCTTATATTATTGTATCTCGCGCATCAGATTAATGTATCAACGCTTATATTATTGTATCTTGCGCATCAGATTAATGTATCAGAGCTATATAAGTGCTGATACATGCGTGAGATACAATAATATAAGCGCTGATACATTAATCTGATGCGCGAGATACAATAATATAAGCGCTGATACATTAATCTGATGCGCGAGATACAATAATATAAGCGTTGATACACTAATCTGATGCGCGAAAATGAGGGATTTCTGTAATTATAAACTTTTAAGGGATAAATTGTAATTTTGCCTTAAAAGTATGTAATTTCTGTAATTTACCCTATTAAATAATAATGTATAAGAATGATTTCAACGTAATTAATATTAGCAGAATTAAAACCATCATTACTAATACAAGCTAAAACACCTCAGAAGCAAATTGGTGTACTATTAAACCCTATCTCGCTTTATGGCATAGTTAAGTGATAAATACTTTGCTTTTAACTATTGATTAAATTATTTGATATAATGTAAATAACGAGGGTCAAAAATAGTAAGAAAATAGTGTAAAGGTTATTAGAACTGAACTAAATTGTTAAGGGTTAATGGCTCTCTTGACTTTCAAAAAGACTATATTTATCAATACATTATTTCTTCTACACACATCTCCACTCAGAACTGATTAAACAAAAATAAAAAAGAATGATAATTAGATCATCTTACTAACCAAAATTAGTCAAATTATTAGTTTTGTAACGATCTATTCCCGTCGTTATAGAAAAGCTAATGGAGAAAAAAAAATTGGGCCGGAAATATTTTTGATAGTAACTTGGAATTTTCCAACCTAGTTCAGATTTGGACGAAATCGAAGTCAGTGAGGTCTAGGGAAATCTGGTAACAAATGATAGATTTAATAATGAATTTGATCGCATGCGAGTGGATAGCTAAGACGTTAAGGAAATCGTACGACTTTACGGAACTGAATTCGAGCAATTAGAACTCTCGAAATTGATCTGAGCGCGAGAGGGTAGTTTCTGAGTGTCATAGGATGAATGTGTATTGTGAAATGGGGGTTTGAAACTCTTAATCCGGCTCACTGGTTCCGTGCAAGCCACCAGGGCGGGGCCACTGTGACGGGATGGAGGCCGTTGTGGCGAGATGGGGGCAGCCATAGCGGGCCAATTGCAAATTAAGTCGGAAATAAATCCCAAAAACGTTATTATTCTGCAAATTTCGTTCTTAAGAGTTAGGATGCGAACCAGGGCAACTTCTTGGCAGTTTTTCACCATTCTTGAGGCTAAAGGTAAAGTTTTTACCTCCCGAATCCATTTTTCGATCCGTAGAATATAAATTCATGGGTAATTATTGATTGGGGGGTGTTAAAGCTGTTTGGATGGTGGAAAATGCCCTATTTTGGGTATTGGGATCATGGGTTTAGCCTAGGGTTGATAGTGTTGATTGTAATCTGGGTAATAGCCATCGTTTATTGATCCCCGCATTATGTTGATTATTTGTCAAGTTTCTTATGAGGGTTCAAGCTTTGTTCGAGGTAGTGATAGTTGTGATTTCATGTTGGTGTGATGTATGTTAGTAATTACTTCATTATAATGCATACATGTATGTGAATGTTGCATTATTGATCACACTAATTGTAAAAGAGGATGATTGAATAATTGTATGCCCTGAATCATGACTTGATTGTATGATTATGAGAATGTACATTGTGATTGTGATTGTGACTTGTTGAATGGATCGGGTGTTACGTTTCAACACACTAACTTGGATCGGGTGTCACGTCCGACACATTAACTTGGATCGGGTACCACGTACCGGTACACTAACAGTTTGGGTATGGTTTCCGTGAGAGGACCAATGACTTGACATGTTTGTATATCTTTGAGATTGTGAAATTGTAAGTTGTTTGTAAGTATCTTCAGGCAACTACTGACTGGCCTCATTTAGAAGACTAGTGATCGACTCGAATTTAAGGGTGAGCCAGTTCTTCTGGGCTGCCATGAGTTCTCTTTGTGTTTATGTCCACATCTTCGGACTTAGACTAGTGCTTTAGATTTTTTGTGTTTAATTGGGTTGTACCCATTTCCTTTAGACTTGTGATTCCTTGTTAGAGTTTTGGTACATTGACTTTCAAGTTCTAAGCAGTAATTTCCGCAGTGTATTGTTAGATCTATTAGAGTTTATGGGAACTCTACTTGACTCTTGCATTTAAACCTGCTTCCGTATTTTTAAATGCCAAAGTTTTGATTAAGTTGCGTAGTTCTCGGGTAGCTAATTAGTATTAATGGTTCTCCCATCGAAGGATTAGTGTGGGTGTCAATCACGACGATCGGGATCGTGACAAGTTTACTACTCAATGGTCACTATACTAATCAAACTTAGCCCAATTATTATTTCATTATTCATGTAGTCTTATTTGTTTGTTTTTTTGTCTTTACCCTTTAGCCCCTCTATCATGTGATTCTTTTAACTCTTTCAAAAATGTATCTTTTTATATCCCGTAAAAGATTTCTTAGATTATCTAGATGGCAGTAAAGAGTTTGCAAATGAATTATTCGATGGAACTCATCTCTAGGGGTGCAGTACAAATCATGTAAAAATAATGATAGTTTTTGCTTATATAGTGATAATTAACTTTTTGAGGTAATGGTTATCTTTTAATGAAATGTACGCGAGTTGATTATCATGAAACCACTTCTTTTAAAATTTACAGATTCACGATTTTGTAGTTCTCATAACATGCATAATTAACAAGTATATCACGAGGTAGATTTGTCGCAAACGTGAATCCTTTTGAGTGAATAATATATTTTTAAAAAATTGAAATATCGAGAATTGAAATATCGAGAGGAAACTGTATCTAATTTGGAACTGTTTAGAGGAGATTTGAGTTACTTGCGACTAAAAAAAAGAAGTCAACTTTCAATGTATAATTTATTGTATCAACAATATATATAGATGTATTACATATCTGATATATAGTTATGTATAATTTATACACGAATGTATACATTATTTATACAATATCGATACATTATATATCGTATCAATATACTACATATACATTAACCATGTGGTCAAAAATAATTTTATTGTATGTATCACTAATTTTAGGCTATTTTTTATATAAATAAAAACTTGATTATATTTAGTGCAATTTAAATTACTCTATTGTATATTTATAAAAGAATTTCATTTAAAATATTATGGATAAATTACCTATATACGCATCTTTATTTTCCATAATTTCTATTATTCCCTACCATTTTAAAATAATTCTAAAATCCCTCTTTTTCCTTTCAAACCCCATTGTTCTGGATACATAAAGTTGTACACGTTTCTCTTCCTATTTCACTCCCTCAATCTCTTCCTATTTTCACTCACTCAGTATCTTTCTATTTTTACTTTCTTCATTTTTTAATTTTCAGATTTGCTCTCTCTCCTTTTTTCAGTAAGATCGCTCCACAATTTTTTCCAAAGAACCTAAGTAATTTATAATTTTTATTGGTGTGTATATGATACATTAGTTTCATAGAAAAATGAGGTATTCAGAGAGCGAAACGAGATTTCCAAGCTTCTTCATTTGCCTTCTCCGATCTATGTCAATGGAGAACTCCTGCTGTCAGTCTCTTCTTTCAAGCTTTCTCTACTCCCCAACATCTTCTTTTTCTTCTTTAACTCCCAAGACCCTTGTTGTTCCAGAAACAATCAATGTTTTGCCTCCTGCCAACAACAACTTCCTTATTCAGGTACCTACTGAACCTGGTAAGTTCGAGATGTACTCCCCGCAGTTCTACGCTGCATGTACCTTCGGTGGTATCCTCAGTTGTGGTCTCACTCACATGGCAGTCACTCCACTCGATCTCGTCAAATGTAACATGCATGTACAAATTGTGTTCATCTAATTTGTGTATCATTAAATCCTATTAGTCAATGTGTATCAGATACATTCATAAGTGGTTTTAATAAGTACTTGATTCACAATTTTATTGAAGTGTACCAGATTTATACATAAGATACATTACAAGTTACTAATTTATCTGTTTGTCATTGTTTGTATCACTATTAAATGTTGGACATTATTTTGTATCATGTGTAAGTGTTGTGCAATTTTTGTATCAAATTAAATTGTTGGCAATTAGTGTATCATGCGTAAATGTTGGGCAAATTTTTATAATTTGTTCCTGTTTGTTTTATTGTGTATCATGTGTAACTGTTTGTTATTTTTGCATCATTATTGACATGTTGTTTTTGTATCATATTTAACTGTTTGTCATTTTTGTCTATTACAGTACTTCAAAGTATGTGATCAAACAAATTCAATCTCACTCTCTGAAGTTTGGTCCTACATAAAGCGTGAGTTTTATGTATCGTATGAATTTTTTTAATAATGGATGAAACAGAGAGAACGATGAACAGGAAGAAGAAATTTAACTTTTGAATATTTTGGTTTGTTACTCTATATGATTGAATTCTTGACACTAATTTGAAATGGAATAGCGTAATTTATGGAATCTTAATTTGATTTTCAGTTCTGGGGGGGGGGGGGGGGGGG